>WBMZ01013743.1:0-210292 GCA_013400975.1 Atrichornis clamosus
AATGAATCTGTGATTCTCAGATTTTGTGGTTTTTTCAAATACCGTTTCCATTCTGGTGGACTGATGAAGCACCTTGTTTTCAGCAAATTCTGTCTCTTATGAATGATTTGACTTTATCAGTGACTTGTCAAATTTGCTTTTCTTCTGTGACACTAATCCTTGCTTTTTATGATATCGCTTTTCTATGTGGCACAGTTGCTGTGACATCTGAATGGTTATAGGTTGCAAATTCTAGCTTGCAATGCTAACATTTAGAAAAGGATGATTATGAAAATTCCAGAGATGCTGGGCTTGACAGCAGGACTTATGGAGTTAAAACCTTTTTGTATTAATTTGCTTAAAAAAGGAAAAATGTTTTCATTGAGAAGCAAGGATAAAACATTGCTTTCTGAGGAACTATTGGTTTTTCAAATATAAAGTGAATAACTTTTCATTACTCTGAATCTACTAAACTGCCCTGAGTAATTTGTGAGAAAACTGTATGAAAACTATGCTTATATATTCATGTGCATAGAGCTGGACTGAAATGATTATAAAACTATTGTTATGGGGTGAAAGACACAGTTTCAGTAAGTGAGTACTAAAGCTGTCCAGGTCAAAACTATCCACTGAAAAAACAAGTAGTTATCATGGAGAGGCTCACCAAAAACCTTGGTATGTATCTATGCACCAGAAATTTAAAAAAAACCCAAACAACAAAAAAACCACAAAAAAACAAAACAAAACCAAAACCAAAAACCCCAAACCAAACCAAATCAAAAAACAAAACAAAACAAACCAAAAAAACAACCAAACAAAAACCCCCACAAATTAATTCTTAATGTATTTACATTCTTATAACATGTTTGGGGAGGGAGATAAAATTGTATTAGTAAACCGGTCAAAACCAGATAGTTTGCTTTTCTGGGGTGATGCGATCAATAAGACTGCTGTCAGCATATGGCTACCATCTGAGTTGGAAAACAAAAAACTATGGAAACAACAGCCCCTTGGTGGGAATAAATATACAGACTACCAAAATCCTGAAGAACGCTGAGTCTGAAGTTGAGCTGCTGTGCGTGATGGCTGGGCTACGAGCCAAATCAGACATGCTGATGTGTTGGAGAGAAGTGTGCTTTCTCCTCAAATCTGTGGTGCTTGCCTGTCACAGCTGGACCACAGTGTTTTGTGTGAGTTTGTGTTCTGTGCAGAAAGTGGATTTGCTGTTGGATAGAGATCATGGAATAGAAATCATAATCTACCCACTATCCTCATGTTCCATCAAAAAAAAATAAATTAGAGAATCATAAAATCATTTAGGCTGGAAAAGACCTCTAGATCATTGAGTCAACTGTTGATGTGACACTGCCAAGTCCACCACCAGCACTGTGTCCCTAAGTGCCACGCCTACAGGTCTTATTAAATAACACCAGGGATGATGACTTAACCTCTTTCCTGGGCAGCCTGTTCCAACGCTTGACAACCCTTTCTGTGAAGAATTTTTCCTAAGATCCAAAATAAAATCTAATTCATTTGGATGTTGGGATTCTGTCTCCATGACTACCTCAACCGTAAATTTCTCCATGGCACATCTGCTGCAAGACTTTCTCGTTAAGAAAAAGGGAGCATATGAGCAGAACAGTTTGCAGTGATGTAGCACTGCAATACAGCATTGCCATCGCCAGCACTGGAAGTCTGTAGCGCCTCGGGGCTGGGACTTATTGGGCCTGCTCTGTCTGAACTTTTGTTGACCTGCCTGCAAATTTGTTTTGCTTGGTTTAGCAGTGACAGTAATTTCCCTGTTTGATCAGGTGACTATAGCTAATTTGCTCTACTTTTGGAACAGCACAGCCATAATTGCTGTGAGTAGTTATTCTGCACAGAATGAGATATGTGCAGCTCTAACACAATGCCACAGCATGGAGAAATACAGATATGGTAAGACAGCAGAGACGTGGAGAAGTAAGGACACAGGACATAGTGCAGAGGAGCTCAGGCACAGGGGTGGTAAGAGAAAGAGCACAGATGGGGCACTGGAGACAACAAACTGTGAACAATTCACCCATGGTCAGTTGAAGAAATTCTGGCATGGATCTGGACAACATTGGTTTTAGAGGTAATAAGTTAAAAACTCCAATGTCTAAAGTATATAAAGGGCACCATACATAGTGAATTTGGATGTAACATGGAGCTGCAGACCAATGAAGAAAGACTGTTAAAGTGTGTTATTAAACGTGCCAGTGTTTTTCCAGCTGGTCCCTTAGAGAGAGGAAGGGAGACCCATCAACATCAACTTCAGAGTCCTTTCTGTAAAGAACTCCAGAGATCCACAAGTCACAGCCAACCTCCTCACCTCCAACACACCCACCTACACCAGAATGAAACCACCAACCTTCGGGCCCAGAGGAGCACTGGGAGGGTGGGCATAATACTTGGAATAGGGGCTGAATCTGAAAAGTGGGTGCACAATGATTTTATCTGCATTCTTTCTTTTTGGTAAAAACTAGATCTAGACTAATAAAGATTTGACTCATTTCATTTATGCTAAAAGTGAAATCTTGGCCTTTTATTCTGTTGGCTTTCAGTCAGTTTAAGTATCCTGGAATGACTCCATATTGCATGATAACCATTGTGCTATCAAGTCATTTTAGCAGTAAAATGTGCATCTTACTGCTACCAATTTTAAAGAATTTGAGTTTTACATACCTTGAGAGACAAAAAAAAGAATATAAGCCTGTAAAAATAGTTTAATTGATAACCACTTTCAGTAAATGTTCAACAAGAAGTTTCCTTCTAAGATCTACATAGACACTACCTGATACTAATGAGATAGTAAAACACAGGAAGGAAAAACAAACAGAAACAAACAAACAAACAAAAAAACCCCAACTTAACAAACCAACCAAACACAAATTCCCCCAAAACCCCCATAACTGTATATAAACATTGGATACCAACATCTACTTTAATGGAGATTATAGCAGAAATGTGTAAAATAATAAATACAATCATAATAGTAATGTCTCTGATTTTCTTGTCTCCACCTAGATATAAATAATCTCCCTGTTCAGGATGAATAGGAGAAGAAATAGCAGGTTGAAGTGCCACAATGGAGACTTTGATTGGACTTTAGGAAAGTTGGAACTTTTTGCCCAAAAGGTATTACAAGTCTTCAGAGCTGAAGGCCTTTGAGGGCAGCCTGCCAATATACTTGACAGCCATGAGCTAGGTAAGTCTGATCATGCTATGAAGCAGAAGTGGATGCTCTATAGTTCTTTTCCAGCTGGACTGCACTATGCTGTGACATTTACCTTTGATCTGCTCAATGCTGGCCTGGGAATGCCAGTTTTGTGGGACAGCTGCAGATTAGTCCCTGAGAAAGGCTATGTTTCTTTGTTTGCTTGCTATTTAATTTCAGCCTTTTTTTGGAATAAACCCAGATTTTAGAAAGCTTCCCACGAAGTTCAAAACATATTATTGAGTCAGATTTAGAGCAGAGCTAATGTCTGACACCTTCTAGGGCAATGGCATTCCACAGTCTCATTACTTTTAGGTTTCAGAAACACTTCAGAAATCTTCCCAAAACCACAGTTGCCTTGACACTATTTTCTCAGCAGCTACACAGCAAATAGAGCTCTTGTTTCTAATTAGGAACTCCAGAGATAGTGTGACAGGAAATCAAGAATTTTATGATTAGCAAAAGGTCATCTTAGCCACAGAAAAGGACAAGAAAAACTAATCAACAGCAATAGCAATCTTTTGGTATTAGAGAACCAGTCTGCTAAGTTACATCAAAAAAAAAAAAAAAGGAAAACCAACAGAAAAATACAAGGCAATGGCACTCCAAGTATAAGTTTATCCTGTTCTTTGTTCTGTGAGTTAATGATGGCCTGAGTTCTCAGAAGCCCATGATACAATCTTTGTCCTAGTAGTGATGCTTGTGCCACTGAACTGCTATTTTGCTAAGAAAAGTATCATTTTTAATTATTTTTAAAGGTTGTAATTCTTTATTTCAATCAGAAAAAAAAAATAAAATTCAGCTACAAAGACATTATAGAATCGATCAAAATAAACATCAATTAGATATTCCAAAGGCTTCACTTTGCTTCACTTAGACAAAATAAATAAAAAGACTGTGATATAGGTAGTATATCTAGTTCTCAGACTTCACAAGAGAAATGAAAAAGAGTACAGAGAATAAACATTGATGCATGAAGTTGGTTTGCAGAAAAGCTACTATCTGATCCATCTCTCCTTTCACAGAGGTAAAATTTGTAAACTGCTTACAGTCTACTTCTGTACATACAGATACACGTAGACACAGAGATGATTCAGTCATGCTTTTCTAAAAAAGCATTAATCCAGCATCTTTCTAAGGCTGGTGACAAGTGCTAATATGCCTAATGGTAGCTATGTGCAACCGGAATCAAGATGACAATTGTATACTTGGCTTTTAAATTCATCTTGTTAGTCTTATATACCTATTTATATCTTGAGGTTGCTCGTGCAAACATGTAAACAAATATAAATGTGGCTTAAATACAACCTTCCATTCTAGTACAGAATGCTATTCTTAATTCAAAATGTATAGCTCTACTAAATGAGATATAAAGCACATGCAGCGAATATTTGGCACATTAAAAGCCTGTATCAAAGAATGCTGTGGCAAAAATATTTCCTTTATTCTTTAGTTTTGGCTTCTGGAGGTGCAATAAGAACAGATATTGTTCTGATCCTGCACAGAATTATTTGAAAGGAGTAGAGTGAAAAAAATTGATGGATTTTCCACCATTATGGGACTTCCACCTTTATACTATTTCAGTCATCACAAGCAGGATGTTCAGAAGCCAATAAGGAAAACCACTTCACTGGAAGCAGTTTTTGTCCTAGAGGATGTTATGACATGAAGGGTTATCCAGCCTACAAATGTGCATTACACATCTTTTTGTATTCTGTAATACATAAAGTCATGGAGGCTTTATCCTCTAAGAGGGACCCCATCACCCTAAAGCAGGTGGTCAAAACAAACAGACCCCAGAAATGGGCCCAGGACAATAACAGAGTTCAGTTTCACTTCAAAGATGATTCATGTCACAGAATTTGGAGTCACCTCGATTTGTGCAGTGAGGGTCCAAGGTCTCATAGAAGGCTTGTGCAGATAAATCAGCCTGTTTGAGAAAATAAAAGTATGTCCAGAACAGGAAGTTCTCAGAGAGAGAGGCTACATTTTGGATAAAAAGTAAGTCCTTTTTGTATCAAAAAGATGTAAAAGAGCATAGAACACCATCACTTCAAGCAGCCAATAAATGCTTTAATTTTTATATTTCACCTGAGACGGTCAAGTGATGATGTTTTTCTGTTCTTTCATACCAATTTTTTTTTCCAGATTGTTTTCCTGTTCTTGGAACTAGAACAGCCAACAGTAGGTGCTGATCCTTACTTTCTCAGAATGTTTTACCCCTTATTACAAACCAGTATTTTTATTTTCTTTAAAGTATTAATTGTCATTACTGTTCCTTGATATTGCAGTTAGGACGTATCCAGTTTCTAGGCACTCAGCTGTACTTCAAAGATGCCAGCAGCACGTTTCAGCTGTAGTTCTGGTTCACAGCTGCAGTTTCCATGCTCACAGTTCCCCGACTGGCAGGCAATTTCTCCATTAGTATTTCAGAAGCCATTTTCTTCTGGTCAGTAATCTTCTTCTAACAAGGTTGCCTTTCTGTCTGCCCTCCTCTCATAGGGAGAGAAAGGATGTGAAATTTCAAGACCCATATTGCTTATCTTACCTGTGCTCTGAAACTATCCTACTCCTTTCTAGAAGTGTCTCAATCCAGACAACGTTTATGGCTCATGATACTGGTAAAAATGCATAAAAACTACTTGACAAAATAAACAAGGATGACCCTGGATTTTATGCATTATTGTTTTGTTTTATTTGAATGCCTTTTTTGGTAGGGAAAGACTTCAATTTTTAGCCTAACTGTAATTCATTATTCAGTAGTTGATATTATTAAAATCATATTGGAATGAGGAGAATTTCTGTTTGTTTGGTTTTATTGTTTTGTTTTGTTTTGTGTTTCTTTTTGGTTTTGTTTTGGGGATTTTTTTTTTTTTTGTTGGGGGGTTTTTTTTGGTTTTGTTCGGTTGGTTGGTTTTTGTGGGTTTTTTGGATTTTGGTTTTTGGTTTTTGGTTTTTGATTTTTTACTTCGGGCTTGCTCCTGAGGCAAGAAAACTAACGGTAAGAAAAGAGGAGATTTGGGTTGTGCTTAGCATAATACAAGACCTTGTATATATAACTGCAGAGCAAAAAATGTGAATGGGAGAGTGCAGCAGCACACATGGTTTTGTATTACTAAAAGAGGTCCTGTATTGCTGCCAATAACTTCCCACCAAACAGGAAGAATATGGTATAGTTAAGCACACCATTAGTATGCTTACAATAACATTTAGATTCTCAGTGATGTACTTACCCTCAATATACGTCGATATTTCTTTTTCTCCAGACTCAAAGGGCTTTTCAGAACAGATTTGCTTAAAAATGTGGTTTATGTCTGAAATCTGCCATGTCTTTCCCTCAAGTGAAAATGCCAAGCTATTAAATTATACAAGTAAAGTTAAAAAGTTAAAAGTATGGCTACTATTCGTATTTCAAATAGGGAAGACTACAACAAGGAATAGTTAGGGATTAACATTGTAGGTTTGATCTTTAAGAGAATTTTTTTTTTTTGACAAACATGCTATCAGCAAGTCTTAGGACTAGTAGCTGTAGAAATATTTCTTTAATAGACAAAACTAAAATGACAAGAAATCGGATTACTTGTCACTGGTGTATGGAAGGAGTTAGGCCTTTTGCTCTCTGAAGAATGGTAGATATTACCACTGATGATATCTGCTGTTTTGATTTGGGTTGTTTTTCCTGTTTGTTTTTTTTTGTTTGTTTGTTTGTTGTTTTTTTTACAATTAATATTACAATTGAACAATTATTTTAAATTGCATGTCAGTTTGGTAATTTGCAGGCGACACTAATTTGGGTCTAAATGTTGATCTGCTGGAGGGTAGAAAGGTTCTGCAGAGGGATCAATGGGCCAAGACCAATCGTAAGAGGTTTAACATGGCGAAGCGCCAGGTTCTGCCCTTGGATCACAACAACCCCAGGGAGTGCTACAGGCTGGGCAATGAGCGGCTGGAGAGTGACCCAGCAGAAAAGGACCTGAGGATGTTGGTCAACAGCCTACTGAACAAGAGTCAGCGTGTGCCTAGGTGGCCAAGGAGGCCAGTGGCATCCTGGCCTATATCAGGAACAGTGTGGCCAGCAGGACCAGGGCAGTAATCACTCCTGTACTCAGCACTGGTGGGGCCACACCTCAAGTCCTGTGATCCATCTTGGGCCCCTCACTACAAGAAGGACATTGTGGTGAGTGTCTAGAGAAGTGCAATGAAGTTGGTGAAGTGTCTGGAGTGCAAGGCATATATGTCTGAGGGAGATGGGGTTATTTAGGCTGGAGGAAAGAAGGCTCAGGGCAACCTTATTCCTCTCTACAATTACCTGAAAGGAAGTTGGAACCAGATGGAGATTGGTCCCTTCTCCCAAGTAACCAGTGAAAAAACAAGAGGCAACGGCCTCAAGTTGTCCCAGGAGAGGTTTAGATTGGATATTAGGGATAATTTCTTCACTGGGGGGTTGTCTTTTGGTACAGGTTGCCCAGGGAAATGGTTGAGTCACTAACCCTGGAGATATTTCAAAAATGGGTTGGTATGGCACTTAGGGACATGGTTTAGTGGTGAACGTGGCAGTGTCAGGTTAACAGTTGCACTCAATGATCTCAAGGGTCTTTTCCACCCTAAAGGATTCTATGATTCTTTCAGGGGGTTCAAAAGGTGAATGTACTTGAAAAATTCCAAAATTGTGTGACAAACTTTGCGTACACTTGAATTGCTAAAAATAACTATTAGAGTGCCTGTTATTCTTTCAGGTTTAATGCAGATCTCACCTCTCATGCATCAGTGTTTGGAGATCCACTACAAGCTTGTTTGTATCACTGATTCTCCAAGGATTAGAGATATGCTTTTGGCATCAGTATTACTTATATAAATGTTCTCTGAAGGTTAATTATATGTGGAAATAGCAATGATATCATAATATATTCTGGGACTGGCTCCACCACTTTTCTGCCTTTGCAGCTGAAGCCAGAGAGAAGCCCCAATAAATCAGTTAAGTCCCTTATGAATAACATAGCATTGACCTTGAATAAGAATGGAAAAATCAAGTTCTCTGCTGTCAAATTCCCTTATGACTGTTCTGATTTCACCCTTACATTTTGTCTATTTGTTTAATAGAGGCATTTTCTATTGAAGATTCTACCGAAACATTCATACCATAGTCAGATAGGATTCCTTATGAATGCTACAAAATAGAAATTCTGCAGCTACTTCTTGTTCTTCTTATCAGAAAGAGCAATTTCAGCACTACAAAGGAAGCTATTGTGAACTATGTTGTTTTAAGTTCCCTTGATATGCTTGCATCTTATTCTGAGTCTCTTTAAGAAAATCACATGTCAAAAAAAGCAAGGAAAAGGCAGGAACTGCCTGTTGTGTTTTTATTAATATAGCATCAGCCTTTAGTAGAAGTGAAAATGACACAAATAGTTCTGAATGGAATTAGAAAAGATGAACAGCAAAAAACTTGCAAGAAGTAACTATAAGCCTTGTAGTTTGTTTCTGTGGGGTTTTTTTCCAAAGCAAAATATTTCATATTTCATTTTTCCTTTGGTTTTAACCGTAAGAATTAAGTTGCTGTCTTAATGGTATTACTAAATCCTGCGAATCTAACCCATTATCAAGCAACACTGGACAAAACAAAAGCCATTTTTGGCTCTCCGAACATCTGCTGAAGTCAGCTGGAAATTTTGGTCAGAATTTTAGACTCCATTGACTACTTTTAGAGTGCTAATTTCATATTTTGTGAAAGCTAGTCTGTGTATAGAACAGGAAATAATACACTAGCAAAATGATTTTCAATATGAATTCAACGACATTTACATAATTTTGAATAGTGTTATATTTATGTGCACATATGCATATATAACTATTCTTGCACAGATACCTAAACAATTATAAAATTCCCACTTCTATGATTTGACAGCAGTCTCTGAATTTAACTTTTTATACGTTGATGAAAATTTACAGCAGACATTTTTATTACACCGTTGTTACTATCCATATCTGTTAAGCCTCATCAGAGTATCGTGCTAATGGTTAGCATAGTCTTGGATTTCTGTGGTAAGCCTTCCTCTAAATCAGTGTGAAGAATCAACTGAGTGGTAAAGCTTCACCATCTCATGAAGCTCTAGTTATTTCAATTTCATTTAATTTTACTAAGGCAGATAGAGAGCAAACTTATTTATTTCCTTTCTTATCTTTTCAGTTTAATATGACATTTTCATTCATGTTTGTATCTGAAGTAGCTTTTTTTTTACTAAAGAGTCCTTTTCAAAACAAATTAATGTTCACTCAGAAATAATAATAATCACTAGAGAAAGCCTTTTACCCTGTGATCAGTTTTATTTAAAAGCTCTTCTTCCAAATTTCTCAGGTAAGTTCAACTTTTAACAACATTCATAATGCTTAATATTTGTACTGGTATCATAAAGTCAGCAGATGAACTGTGGGCTGTAAACTTAAGCTAAAGATCTCTGTGAAATTAGAAATACCCATATTACTTCAACAACAAAAGAGAGCAGAAAGATCCTTACTTTCCTGGAAATTCTGTCTTTCAGGAACTTTGATAAATAAGATCTTCATTTAAGAAATTCTATTTCTATTCTCCCTCCAAACATTTGTTGACATATGAGAATATAGAGCTACCTCTAATTCTCAGGACATATGATTTGTATGGACAGTGAGTGCTAAGGATCTAAACTGAGTGTGAGGAACCCTCTTGTTTTAGGAGTGATATATTCACATCAAATGACACATCTGCTTCTGATACAGCCACACCCATTGTGATAGCAAGCAAAGCAAGTGAAAGTCCTACAGGTAGTACTAAAGTTAGAGCAGGCAGAACTTAAAGAGTAAAAGAGTTCAAAACAAAGTCCTGAAGTCATAGTCTCACTTTGAGATTGGATTATCTATTACTTGAAATGAAGAAAGATTTTTGGCTATAGAGATCACCAGGACCTGAAAAAAATATTATGAGCTTTATATTTAAAAGTTAAAATCAAATGCCTACCTTGTAGACTTTGACAAGTGGAAAATCATCCTATGTGCCCATCATAGTCCATGGAAAGCAGCAGACAACTCTATGTCAAACATGACTTCTTTAGCAAGTTAATTCTGCTATTTCAGAATTGATGTCAGCTACCATTTGAGATCCCCTAGGAGACTTCTGACATCTACACAGCGTTTGCATGTAAAGAAACCAAGACAAATGACTTACATAATTGGCAGCTAAAGCTCGGGTGAGTTATCACAGAGAGCATTTGATGTCATTAGACACCTGTATAGAAGTAACTGAATTATCTTGAGGTGTTTCTATGAGGATGAGATTAGGTAAATCTTACAATAGCTTTTCTTGGGGATTACAAAGGGAGTCTGTGGGGATTAACTCAAGTAAAGATATCTGCCATGTAGGTGTCTACATCTGATTGGTAAATTACAGCCTTTTTTACCCTGGAGGGGGAAGCTAGTGATTACGATAAATGAATACATAAAATATGAAAGTAATAGAGAGTTGGGAATGTACAAATCTAAGGGTGGATTAAGTCTGAGAGTAAAAGAATTACATTTTGATATCTTTAGGTTTGTTAAGTATCTAAGCTCCCTATATAGGTGATGACTATCTAGTTATTGAAGTAAACTCAGTCCAGACCATCTACAGTATTACTTAGTTTGCTTTGAAGTATACACCTAAAATACTATTCAGTTCCTGAAACACTTGTGCCTAGAGCTCCTTAAGTCTCATTCTAGACAGCTGTATAGATCTGAAAGATATAACACACGTCTAACTGGAAACTATCATGCTTCTGGAGCTGGAGGGGAGGACCAGAAGTCTTATATTTCTGCCTACAGCTGACTATACCAGCAAGAATAGATATCAGCTTTTACAGACTGTTATTCTAAGACAGTTGCAATCCACCACTTAATTATTTGCAAATGTAACTCGTTTATTTCTATATGGTACTACAAGAATGTGATATAACTTTATAAAACCCTGTAGAATATATTCTGATGAGGTGAATAGCATGCTAAATTTGATGTCTGCAGTTGTAAGTTTTATGTTGGTGTCTGTACACATATGAGTAATTAATTATTTTAAAAAGTATTGGTTGAATACATTTCAAAAATATATAAAAAATACCTAAGCCCCTAGTCAGAAAAGCCCAAAAGATGTGCTCTAAAGATCCACATGCCTAATTTTGCTCCAGATATCAGTCTTGACAGTAATCTGCATTAGCGTAATTTTTTGTGATGAAATACTGTTTTTATTCTTCACATATGCCCTCTTAATTACTTTAATTTTCTCAAGTATTTTCATTATGTATATGCAACCTAGCTTTGAAATTTATGTCACATTCAATACTAGGTCTTTTAGCAATAGTGATGTCACCATCAGAGCTAAAGTCTTCAAAGTTTCATTAAACTTCACTTGCAAAGTAAACCAAGATAATGTTATTATTGTTTAATATTATTAATAATAATATTAATGGTAATACCCTCATTTGTTCTTGAGCTAGATTAAATAAAAAGGCTGAAAACTAGCCTTCTAATGGTCTTGAGGGCCAGGTCCTTTGCACCTGTTTTTTTTGCAGTGGATGTGTTGAACAAACTGCTCATCCTTGGCTAGCTTTATCTGTTTTTCTCTGTGCCTATTCCATCTGGAAATTACTTTAAACTGTGTGTGCACTTAATGAAGAATCAATATCCCTAACTCTTCAGTAATTTTATCCTTTTAGGCCAGGCCTATAAGCTTGTAAACATCCATCCTTCATACTTTCCAGCCACTCACTTTTCATACTTAATAGCATGAAACATACTTAACATACACTAAATTACACGCACCTAAATAAAATGTTTACACTTTTCATACAGACAGTAAAATAAAGTTTTCAAGTAATTTTGTATTGCACTGTAATAGCACTGCAAAAAAACTCCTGTTGATATGGATATCCTTGATTTAAATGCAGTTTACATCTTTTGGTCTGATGACTGTTTGCAAAGCAGTTTACTGCCTTTTGTCTGCAAATTTACTGGAGACCTGACACATGATGAAAGGTGAATTTCATGCCAGCATTACAAATTGCATAGACAGATAACATGATTCTAGGAGAATCAACTAGTTTTTGTGGGTACAGTAAGTACAGATTTTGTTATTTTTCTTTAGCTTTATTTATTACATTTAGTTTTATTTTTGTTGTGATTTTGTTCTTTACTCTTTACTTTTAAAAAAATATTTATGATTAAAATGATAGGTTTTTTGCTTCTTTGTAATTAAAATGTTTAAAATAATCTGAAACATAAGATTTTTCAAACAGACCTTGAAGATGTTTTCTTTTAATTTCCATGGTTTTCTGGTTCTTGGAGAGTTCCTTGACAGCTGTCACTGAAGGAGACAAAGAGTGTTGCTTACTTTTATTTGGTGATTATCTTAGCTGACATATCATGTCATCTGAGGCATGTTAAGGAGTCAAGGAAAACACAAGCCAAAATGTACATTTATCATTAGGCAAATCCTTGTCTCTGCTGGGTTTAGATCTTCTTAAATCATTGTATTAGGGACTTTGGCATAGAATGCATATATCAAGAGAAACCACTCCTCAGCAAGTGCTGGAGGGAAAAAAAATTAAAATGTTTCTTGAAAGTGTATTGAGCTCGATCTTACAATGACAAATTATGTCAACCCTGTATTTGCTATTATCATATTGATTTCCCTGACTTTGTGAAACATATCAGGCAGACTTTAAAATGATGTTAAAACCCAATAAAGAGTTGACTTTGCCACATCAATCACCATGCACTCTGTCTGATCAAATCAGTCCGTCTGTTTGCTGCAGGACTTAAGATCTACCAACAAATAGGAATACAAAGACAAATAGTACAGTAAATAAAAAAGAAATGCATAGTTGTGACTTCAGGAGCTGTAGCTGTTATTATGAATGAAAGCAATCTTGTCTCATAGCACATATATCTGTTTAAAGATAGTTTAAAACTAAAACAACCATATCAAAATACCAAAAGTCTTAAAATTGGAGAGGTACACACTTGTCCAAAGCAGTATTTTCTAGAAGAAAATGTTTTTAAGGCTGATTCCAACCTGTTGCAACAGAAACTAATTTTTGTGACAGTGTGTAATTTAGGTAAATTTTTTCTTTTCATAATATCTATCTTTCATAATTTTCACATTCTTACTGAAAGAATTCCCCTTCAGATAGCAAATAACTACAGGCAGAACACAGATTATCATCCAGAGATGACGTTTGTTTTATTAAATTGAGAAGATTCTGATTGTGATGCTATATACTCACAAAACTCTTCAGTGAGGATGAGATTAATTTCATTTCTTTTTACATGTCTGAATTTGAACTACTTGCCCAAACTAGCCATACCAGATAAGGTAGGTCTACCTATGAATGAGAGAATCACAGAATCAATTAGGTTAGAAAACACCTTTGAGATCACTGAATCCAACCTATAACCAAGCACCACCATGTCAACTAGACCACAGGACTACCTTTCAACTACTTGTGGAGAGGAATAAGGTCAGCCCTGAGACTCCTCTTCTCCAGGCTAAACACCCCCAGCTCCCTCAGCCACTCCTCATAGGACTTGTGCTCCAGACCTTTCACTAGCTTTGTTGCTCTTCTCTGGACTCATTCCAGCACCTCAATGTCCTTCCTGAATTGAGGAGCCCAAACCAGAACACAGTATTCGACATGCGGCCTCACCAGTGCTCAGTATGGGAGCGATCACTGCCCTGGTCCTCTGGCCACAGTATTCCTATTACAGGCCAGATGCTATTGACCACCTGGGCACAGCTGGCTCATGTTCAGCTGCTGTTGACCAGAACCCCCAGGTCCTTTTCTGCTGGGCCACTTTCCAGCCACTCTGCCCCCAGCCTGTAGTGCTGCCTGGAGCTGTGACCAAAGAGCAGGACCCCGCACTCGGCCTTGTTGAACCTCAGCATTTTTCTTGGCCCATTGATCCAGCCAGTCCATATCTCTCTGCAGAGCCCTCCTGCCCTCCAGCAGATCAACACGCCCACTCAGCATTGTCTGTGAATATACTGAGGGTACACTTGAACCCCTAATCCAGATCATTGAGAAAGATATTAAACAGGACTGGGTCAAATACTGAGCCCTGGGGAGCCCCTCTAGTGACTGGCCTCCAACTGGATGTGTCACCATTCACCATCACTCTCTGGGCCCAGCCATCCAAGCAGTTCTTAATCCAGTGGAGAGTGCACCTGTCCAAGCCGTGGGCTGACAGTTTTTCGAGGAATATGCCGTAGGAGACGGTGTCAAAGGCTTTGCTGAAGTCACTGAGTCTGAACAAATGTAGTTATCTGCTTTAGGCGGTGATGACTTGCACTGTGAACTGAACTTTTCATACTATATTATTAGACTTTGCTCACTACAAAGCAATTGTAGTGACTATTGAGGGATACTTCTCCACGCCATAATTAGTGTAGGTACTATTCAGGTAGAATTTCATATGTACCTCTTATCTATTAGTTGTAACATCTTGATGGTGTATAGCTTTTAGAAAATAATTTTTCAGATTGCACACAAGCTTAGCCTGGGTCTCTCCTGCTGAGTTTTTTGTGCAGTTATCAACCATATGTCACTAAATTATACATTTTTCCTTTCAGAGCAAACTGGTCATGATGTCAAAAGCATTCAGATGCACTGATGAGAAGTACTCTTATAAAAAGTGCAAGGAAAATAGCCAGTTTCTAAGAAGCAATTATGTCAGAATTCCAAGATAACATTAGTTTCTCACTAGTTTTCATATCAAAGTCAGCAAAGAACAGTGCTAAGCCCTATTTTACGTAATCTACAAGGACAGAAGAAGACAATCAAAGCTTGTCCAATTTAAACTTCTGGTTGGATAGATATGAGAGGTCTTTCCCTGTGCAGCTGTACTCCCATCTTGAGTGTTATAGCCAGCATTTAGACATCTCTGTGTAACTGTCCATTTAGACAGACACCACTTTTTTCTGATGAAGTCTTTATTTAGAACATTGAATAGATTGTACTATGAGATTACATATCATTCTTACTACAGAATGATATAAGCTGTTGCAAACTTGGAGGACATGGACAGTCTTGTCATGGCTATTTGACTGAAAATAGAATATGAAGTTCTCCAGAACCTACCACCATTCATCTGACACACTTTAGAACTTTCTAAAGATTAAGAAAAAGAGACAACCCCTTCATTGAACTGTGCAAGACAAGTGCTTGGACTTGCTCTCATCTTTCAGCAGCCTGAGCCCCACAATGAATTATTCTAAATCTGTTCCTGGCTAAATTCATAGAGTTATTCAAATGCCCCACCCCAGGAGTAGACTCCATAGAGTAGACTCCATACAGCATATTCAGAACTGGCGATGGCCAGTTCAGAGGTTTGGGTTTAGGTGATGTGTAGAAGAATGCAAATCTCTCAGTTGAGGACAGGCAGCACTGTATGAAGCTTATGAAATACTTTCAGGGTGTAGAGCAAATTTGTAATCATTTACATCAGTCATTTGAACTTTGTAATTATGCTCAGTTCCATCTTGTGACTGATGTGTGATTCTTTGCATGCTGCAAAAGTTTCATAGTGGGTCCGTACAGTCCTACAAAATAAGAGCAAATTGTATTTAGTTCAGACTTCCTGACTTACTGCAAATATGTAAAATCCATTGGGGATGGGCTATGGAGACCCTGCAATCCATCCCTCAATCCAAAATGACAGACAAAAAGAGATACTATTCAACTGATTTAAATAACAGCAACAACCTCTGCTTTGCTGACAGTCACAGAAATCACAGAAGAAATGGATCTTAAAAATGCATGATTGTTAAGAAAAATGGTGACTATTGCACTGGTTTAAAAATTTCTACAATTTAGGGTCAGTCTCTAATATCTGAGACTTCTGCCCTCCACTTGAAGTTGCTTTAAAAACACAAACTCTCCCAGAACCTGGTTTACCTTTCAGTCCAACAGCCCAAGAATACTTGGATAATATGATTATCACCTTTGAGTTGTACTTAACACTGCTACTGTATTTGGAGAACTATTGCACATTGGCCACGTCTGCCTCCCTTTATGCATCCATGTCTTTCACAGTCACTTTATTTCAAGTGTTTTGTTATAGCCTTTTGTAAGATGTAAGCATCCTGAATTGCAAGCTAGGTTGTCATTTGGCATCAGTTCAGATCAGCAATTTGCCCTGAAAGGGGATTTATGCCCTCAAATCTTCCAACATTTAATTTTAGGGATTTTTTTCTTTTTTTTTTTTTTTTTATTTGTCTCGTATGTAATCATTTAGCTTTCAATTACAATACAAGTTCATCATCTGTATTCATGGAGCACTAAGTATATTTTCTCTCTTCCTTTTTCTTTGGCATGCTAATCAGTTTCCATAAAATAGCAATGTGGTCAGAAACTGTAATTTGATGTCCCACACAGGTTCTCTTCTCCTTTAAAAGAAAATTGTGAATACATAAATGTCTAGAAATAAAAAATAAATAATGAGATTAGGTTTGGCATGTGTTTTCAAACAAATAAAAGAGATCTAAAGTCTTGTAGAAAACATAATGAAATTAATAAATAATACAGCTTGAAATCTAAGCTGTTAAGTGGTTACATTAGACTATAACATAATTTTGTCTGATGCACAAGTGTTTTCATTTTTCTGATGAACACATAACTGATATTTGCTGATGACAGAGTAGGAATAGCCAAACTCTGGAGAGGACCTGGAGAAGAGCAAGGACCCTAAAGGGCATGCCACACCTTTGTACTGAAGTGCCTGTAGTGCCTGTAGACAGTGTGCTTAACTTGGCAGTCCTTATCCACTGGTGCGAGAACTTGGTGGGTATAAGCGGCCCTGAACAGAGGGGAATGATACATTAATCATACTCTCAGTGGCTGATCAAGACACTGCAGACTAACCATCTTACTTGTCACTATGCTGGAACAATCTGCAACATGAAGTCACATATCAGGAGAACTATGCCATAAAGTATATAAAATAAAGAGAGTTTGTGAGCTTAGGGAGGAATGTGGTAAATTTTATGAAAAGTTTTCAAGAGAAAAAGGACAGAAGACCAAAAAATTGCTGTAATTTCATTTCTAGAATACCTGTTTTAGTGCTTTACATCAGTAAGCACAAGGATTTTAGAAATGGATGGTTCAATGATAATCTGCTTAAGATTGCTGCATGTTTTCAGAGTGCCCCACTACCAGAAGATATTATTCACTAACAGGCTTAGGTGACTAATGTGGAAGAGATTCTGAGAGTAATCTTATTAGTTCTACTGGGAATCATACCTAGTTTTATCATTTACTCTTATTGACAGAAAAATACAAATCATAAGGAAAATAAATGACAATTGGCTTCAACAATAAGAGCTGCAAGATGAATTGATTTTCATAATTTCATGTGATTTTCATAATAATTCTGAAGCCAAATTGAAACAAAAACATAAAAATCTATGTGAGTCAGTGTCCCTAACTTTAGGCATCCTTATGTCTAGGAGATTAGAAACCTGATGCAAGTACTTTATTCTCTGTGTAGCCAATAAAGACAGGCTGACATAAGGAAATGCCCTTAAAGTCAGGTGTAGGCCTTGACCGATATCTAGTGCTCCTTATACACTGAACAAGAACCACAAACTATACAGTAATAAGTAAAACAGAACCATTAGTTGCTTTCCAATAAGTCAAGACAACCAAGCTCTCACAGGTTTTGCCAATTTTTCCGTAGAGGAAGTTGTCTTTACCAGTACTATATAATTTGATATCCTCTACGGACAGGTAGTGTTCCTTTAACCCAGTTATGACTTTTTGTGGTGGTTAGATGTTTTTCTAGCTTGGATATCTGAAACAATTTAGAATTTTAGTGCAATTTACTAGTATATTGACTTTTTACCATGACATTCTGAAAATGAAATAATTCTAGGATGTTTCCTGAGTATTGTTCTGGAGAAAGCTAGTTGGAGTTGTTCAAAACATCTAACAGCTAAGATCAAGCTTATAAAGATTGTTTTCTCTTTCTGTCCTTCTTCATCACGAGTACAGCTAATAGTATGCATTTCTTGCTACAGCTTCTCTTTTTCCACAAATGTAAGTACACAGACAGAAATTCAGCACTTCAATTAGCTGCAGTGGATCCTACTTCCTAAATTTAGAAATTAAATCCTCTGTTATTTGTCTTGTTCTCATACAGTTTCTGAAATGATCCCTATTCTAAAACATAACAAATTTCTGACAATTTCAAGTCTTTGGGACTACAGATTTAAAAAGGAGCTGTGCTGCATATTTAAATTCCATTTTGTTATTCTTTGCTTGTGATAAACTGCAGAACTTAATTTAGGAGCCAAATAATCTAACAAGATGTTTTGGGAATGAAACTGTCTTATGATGTTGAGGTCAATGTTCCTTAGATGGAATATTGAACAGCTGCCTAATCAAAAAATAAATAGTTAAAGGAGTGCACCACACAGATGCTATTTGGTGGGGTTGATTTAGGGATTGTGGATCTACTCAAACACTCATTGATGTACACACATCAAGTTTAAGTGTGCGTGAGCAGATCTTCTGCAGTGTATTTTATCAATACAGATTGCTCAACCAGTGGCGAACATCTGCAGTGCCGGAGGAGAAAAGGAAATTAAGGAAGTATGCCATGCCCATTTTATGTTTGTCTACTTTGAAGTTTTTAGGACTTTTCCATCACCAGAGAAAAGTCCAGTACACAAGAGTCTCTGCACTCCAGAATAGCCCAAGATTAACCAATTCTCTTACGTGGCTGGAAAAATATTTTTGCATAGTCTAGTAAAGCCTATTGCAATTTCTGTCCTTTATAATTAGTAATCATGACAAGTCTATATACAGTTGCTCTAACTGAAGCTTAAAGAAAGTAAATTCATTTTGCTCTGCATTGTTAATGAACACTCAACTCCCCATAAATTCCACTTAAAAGCCTTTATAGCTCAAATTTCTTCTACATTACATGTTTTAAAAATCAGGTATTTTGTTTGGTATGCCATCCTATACAGGCAGGAAATGGAATGAATATACTGTCAATTTAGAGGTCAGCGTAGAACTATTCAGAAAAATTTGAACTTGCCTCTCAGATATTATGCTGTTGAAGTCATCAGCAAAATAATGCCATGGGGAAAATCCCTATTTTCAAAGCTATTTAAGTATTTGTTCATGCTCTGGTAGCACAAGAAATCTATTTAAATGCAAATAATGAAATGCTAGAAGGCATGGCTATCGGCATTAAACCCACTACAAATAAAGGCAGTAAAATTTTGAATGCCTGCATTAGGATAAAAATTATGCTAAATCTTCGTGTTATATTATATACTTGCTTATATAGTACGTTATATATACAAGGGTATATGCATTTTTTTGCACAAACACAAAATCATATATATACAGATACTTTAACTCCTTGTAATGTTTTGGAGTTTGTTCGTTTGTTTATTTTTTTTTAAATAATTACTTCTATATACCCTCCATCCAAAATTCCCCAAGAATTACCTTAATTGATGTCAACATTAAACTGCATCAAATCAGTAAAATTTCTTTTGCTAAATGCTTATATTTCATTGTGAACTTGAATCTGGAAATTAGAGCAGTTATGTTTCTAAGTAAGATCAAACACTTGTAAGGCTTTTAAACAGTATTAAGAAAGCCAGGGTTAAATTCCAAGCACTCAGGAAGGACATTTTCTGATCTTGTAACTCTTATAAATAAGTAAATTCTCCTGTTGCCACATAATGAACTCTTACAAGCGTCAGTGACTAGAGCATTAATCACATTAACTCTGGTAGGCATTCAAACTCAAAGCTTTATTCCCTTGTCTAGGACTGTCAGGGAGAATATTAGTGTCAGTTTATTAAACGTTTCGTTTAGACCTGTCTCTGCCATCTTCTCTTTATTCAGCCATTTCTGTTCATACCCAGTAATCTTTCTGAATTGGAGACAGGCCAGAAAAGACATTATTCATCACTGCGTTTTAATGTTCCAGAGGAACTGTGGTGCAAGGACAGATCGTTATTTCATATTTAATCAGTGAAGTGACCAAGACTTTTTATTCCATATTGTCAATATGGACGATCAAGCCTAAAAGTAAGGGGAATAGTTTGTGAGGAAAGAATACATAATAGTGTAGGAGAGATTGTCAATAAGGAGACAGGCATGGGAAAAACGATGATTAAAAAAACCTGATAGGAAACTAGAGAAGTAAACTTAGAAACAGAAGATGAAAGGCTAATAGACTTGATTTACATAATGAGAAAGACAGAACTCTGATGGCAGTGATGCAAAACATTATAGAGATATAGGAAAGTTTAACAGGGAGAAATAAATATCTTAAGAAGGATTTTAAATGAAGATTTTCTGAAACCAAAAAATGCAACTCAGTAAATGTGTTCTGAAAGAGTGTTTTTATTTCTAAGGTGGGCACGCACTGATTTCCTGTTTGAGATCAAGTGCCACCAACTGACTCTTATGCACAGTGCTTAGGGCTAGTGCACTTTACATCACGTTTCTCTCAAGGATTTTTGGACAGGTTCAAAACAGAACCATTTAAGCAACATGGGCAATTAAGTCTGCATTGTTTAGCCTCACTCTATTACTTAACAAGATAGACTTCCCCAAAAGATATGGAAGGAATATAAAACATGCTACAGTGAAAAAACCAAGCCAACCAACAAACAAAAAAAAACCAAAACAAACAACAACAAAAAAAAACCCCTAAAAACAAGGGGAAAGGAAAACAGAAACTATAAATGAAAAGCCAAATAAACAATAATAGAGTTCAAGAGAAGCAGATGAAGGCTTTCAAAACTAATTTAGAAGTACACTGGGAAGTCTGCTGCCATATGGTGAAACACTTTGCAAGTTTGCTTCTGTTCTGACATTTTAATGTAAATTGGTAAAGGATGAAGCAGAGTTTCAGCCAGTTCAGATTATGGGACTGGTATTTCTCCATGATAGCTGACTATCAGTTGACACTACCTTATTCTGTTGTCTGCCACCTCTTATCATGTAGGCAGCTGAGGAGGAATGAGATATTCTGTATTTTTCTGCACGTCTGGCTCCCTTTAATGCATTTTCATCTGGAGGTGCACTTAACTCATGTAGCTCCATTTGATTCTGTAATCTATAATGGTTATTTGACTTTATAAAATGATACCTCAACATCAGCCCTTCTACAAATTAAGAACAGTGATAGCCTGAAAAGTTATGTGAAGCTGTGGCATGCTAGCAAGGATGAAGCAGAAACAAAAGAGCAAGATATGCTGACTTTAAACATTAAAACCCTCCCCACCAAAACAAGCAAACAAGCAAACAAGCAAGCAAGTCATGTTATCTTTCTGACTTTTACTTGAATGATTAGGATGCATAAAAATGATTCAGTAACAGCTTATTTACCAAAGTCTCTTTATGGCCATTTGTTAGTCTTTAAACACCTTACTTAAGTGCTGGAAAGATCTGATAAGGACTCTGAACTCCTTATCTTCAGGTGTGTTGCAGAGAATCACTCTGATTCTGAACAAATATTTCCTTTTTGAGACTGCAGAATAAGAAGAGAACAAGAGAATTGCATAAGAAGCAGCTACAGTTTAGCTGACTGCTGTCACTATTTTAGATATGCAGGCTGCTGCTTCTCCTGAAGGCAAAGCTACTGTCTCCTCTTCCTTTGCTGCTGTAGTTAGATACCCAAAAGAAGCAGATGGGTCAAAATAGTTCCATCTGCTTTTTTCTGTCATAAACTGAAAAAGACATTTGGGTTTTAGTATAATGACATTAAGTCAAGAAGTAAGGAAAAGCAGAAAAATTGCATTTTGATTTTGCAATTCATCTTGTCTCTCTCAGAGGTTCTTTGTGTACTTCTAAATGGATTGAGAAGTTTTAATTAGGTAACCAAAGTTTTGAGTTTATTAAACACACTTGGTACGGTATTGCTACTTATCGCTGCTATGTTTTAAAACTGCAGAGTGATATAATATACTTGGCTCCTACAAAACCCACACAAATACTATGGCTTAAAAATTTGTGTAAATATGAGAAAAAGGTGTATTTATTATAAAATTAAGAAATGTAACATGTAAGCTGCAATTTTTTTCTTCTCTTTCAAGAACTGGATATTAAACTGATATTAAAAATTAAGTATCATATATTATAATGATATTTTGGCACTTTCTACTTTTCTGTACTTTCCAAGAAAGAGATTCCTAAATGCTGAATCCTTGGTGAGGTCTGACTAAAGGGCTTAGGCTTTAGTTCAAGCATTTATGAAAAAGCATTATGCAAAACCTGAGTTAGGTCTTCTCACTCCTAATTGTAGAGGAGGAAGTAAGTAGTGACATTGGTATCTACAGAAGCAAATCCACAAAATCATCAGGTTTGATGATTGATAGTACATGAACTATTTTCAGTGAAAATATGTCGGAAGTTCCACCTCTCTCAGCCAGGACAGCCGACCCAAACTGGCCAAAGCAATATTCCATACCCTGTTATGTCATGCTCAGTTATGTAAACTGAGGGGGAACTGTCCATGGTCCACTGCTCAGGAGCTGGCTGGGCAGGTGGTAAGTTATTGCATTGTGAACCACTCGTGCTGTATATCACATCAAACCCTTATTCTACACTATTTGCATCATGCATGGATGCCATACTTTTCCCAATTGATCACCACAATCTTTCCTGTCTTTTGATATATAATATCAAATATTATTCCCTTTGCCTATTGACTGTCCCTTTAAAATTTATGTTGCCTTCATTTAATTGATGACTTTGGGCTCCATCGTAGTAGTAGTAGTCCTTCAGGGCAGGAGAGAAGGTGTGTGGTGGTGGATTGTTGTGTGCTGAAGCCAGTTCTGGTTCCATCACCACTGCGCTGGTCTGATTCTATCACTACTATGGTTGCTCTATGCCCCATCAACAGTAAAAAAATCATCCAGATCAATAAGGAACATGTTTTGATGAAACTATGCTTTAAATTGCCTGATTAGCTCACTTGGTAGAGCATAAGAGTTTTAATCTCAGGGTCATGGTTCAGGCTGCATGTTGGGTGGCAAAAAGGGTCATTATGGTTTAGTCCATCAGACAGCTAAATACCACATAGCCATTTGCTCACTCTGCTCTCCACCACTGGGACCAGGGAGAGAATCAGAAAAGCAAAATAAATTTTTTTTGGTTGGGATAAAGACAGTTTAGCAGAATAGAAAACACTGGGATAATAATAATAATAATTAATAATAATAATAATAATAATAGCATTCATTGTTGAATTAGAATATACAACACAAATTATGTACAATGCAATTTCTCACCACCTGCTGATGGATGTCCAGACAGTTCTTGAACAGTGGCCCACAGATAGCTCTCCCCTAGTTCATGTACTGAGCATGATGTCATAGGGCATGGAATATTCCTTTAGTCAGTTGGGGTCAGTTTGTCTCCTCCAAACTTCTTGTACTCCCAAGCCTCCTCATTAGCAGAGCAGTGTAAGAAGCTGAAGAGTCTTTGACCACTGCTCAGCAATAACTAAAACATCGGTGTGCTATCAACGTTATTCTCAACCTCAATTTAAAATACGTCACTGTATCAGCCTCTGGGAAGAAAGTAAACTCTATCCCAGCTCGATAAGGGCAAAAGTAAAAGGAGAATGTCACATTTTCACACTGTGCAGAAAAAGGAGCTCCAACTGACTCCGTGAAAGTCAGCTTTGGAAATAGTAGCAGAATAGAGCACAGCTTTAACACAGCAGGATGACCTGGAAGACTGCAAGCCTGGAACCTGAGAGCCAGTTCAGGTGACATTTATACTCAGACTCCTTTTCCTTATGCATTTTCATCTGACCCCTCAGAAATATGAAAAATATTCATATTTTTGCAAAGATCTGGAACCCTAAAAACTTTGTGATAAGCAGCTATAATTCCTTTATTCTTTCCTGCCCCACACCAGAAAACCTAACCCAAAAATCAGGACACTAGACTTGGGAAACAAGCTACATAATATGAAAGAGAGTCCCATACACATGCAAGTCCTTGTCCTACTTGAGAAGATTCTCTCAAAGATAATGTCATGACCCATTTCAGCTTAACTAAAGTTTCATCCAAGGATTGCTTTCACAGGTGGGTGTAGTGTCTCTGAACTCCCTATGAAGCTGGCAAAAGCAGCTTACCCCTTCTGAAGAAGCTATGCTCACTTAGAACAGCACAGATGGCTCTAGTAAGAAAACTGGTGTTTGTATTGCAGTTACTTGTGTAAGAAGAAAGCTGCTGAGCTGAACTAGATAATAAGGGTGCTTCTTTCTTTATTTCTTTGTAGAACACCCATTTTACAATTTGATTTTTTCACTCTTATCTAATTACAAAGTCTACATTTGATTAAGCACACTCAGTTTAATGTGATTCAGGTAGAGAATTTAAAGATCTTTAGTAATTTTGATTTTTTTAATTGCTCTTATGACAGTGTTTTAGACCTTTGCCCGTTAAAGGTTTTTCAAGTTAGATCACAACTAAGTTGTACCAAAATGTCATGGAACAGCTGGCATCCTTATTTTGTAGATAACTGGCACTAAGTATCATCATAGATATGGGAAATGCCATTCTCCCTTTAAAAAAGCTTTTGATGTCTCATCATTCAAGATTTTATAATGTCAAGCTCCAGCACACCATTACTCGAGAACAAGCAAGGTTTAATTGCTCTACAATTTTTTTTTCTTTTCATGTGTTGTATCATGCCATTGTTCTTAAGATAAAGAACCCTGCTGTACATTGTAGATGATATTTTTAAAATCACAGAAGTTACGTATGTCCAGAATAATACTGTCAAAATATACTTTTTAATGGATAATTGAGATAATTGCAGATTTTGAAGGGGTTGCACTGTTACCACAAACTTCTTTACAAATATGAATGTAAATGAATGGGCTCCACATTGCCCAAACACTATTGGAGAAAATTTCCAGATTCCTGCTGTACTAGTTCTCCAAAGAATGTCTTAGTTCTGTGTGAGGTCAAAACTGGGCCAAGTCCTGATGGATCCCAACTCCTACTGCTAAGTAATCCAAAGAATAGAGACCTCAACATACCAGAGAAATATGATCCTTTCAAGAGTCAGATATAAACAATATTTTTAAAGTGTGATTATACCAGGTCTTTCATTCACGACGCAGCATTTTCACGTTCTCACATATCTTTGTAAGTCTTTTTCCAGCATAAATTCTCCATGTTTAGTGTGATTCAATATTTAATCTTACTGACCTTCTTCCCTTCCTCCCATGGAATAATATGAAATAAAAAAACCCAAAAAATGAAACAAAACTCCAAACCAAAAAACTGAAATCAAAACAAAACAGCAAACAAATAAGAAAACAAACAAATACAAATTCTGCTTTAAAAAGTAACACTTTTAAAATGTCACTACACTACTAAAAGCAACAGCAATAGAATTTTTTTCTTCATATTTATGGATACTCTTCATGTGCTAAAACAAGCTTTCCATTTTCGGTTTATATATAAATTTCAAGAGTGTTTTGGATTCATTTGACATAGTGTTTCATAGCTTCGTACTTTGAAGGTTAATACAATATTTTAGTATTGACATCAAATATATTTCAGACTTTTGGGTTGGCATTTTGGAGGACACTTTTCTACACCATTTCAGACAAGTAACTGTAGCTGTGTATGGTATGAAAAGAAAAACTGAATTATCTCAAAGGGAAAAAAAATAAAGAAGAAAACCTTTCTGATCTTCTGTCAACTCTTTAAACTAAGTTTATAACTTCCTTCCAGACCATCACGTATAGAGCTGTCTGTGTCAGTTTTTATAGATTCTTCTGATAGTCTGTGCAGCGATTGACCCAAACCTTGTTCTCACTCAGTTTCTGTTAAAACTAAAATCACTTGTGAGACAAGTTCTTTTTATAATCTTGAAAGATCTGGATCATAAATCAAGTGGCAGTCAAAGGAAGCACAACAATTCTATAGCCTACAGTATAACACAATTGTGACACACAAAAAATTATTATAAGGTTTAAAGTGGAATAGTGCAACTGAGTCTGCCTTGGGCAGCATTTTTATAACAACTTTACGTTCTTTGGTCAAATTATAAATAGTGTTATCTTGTAAAGTACTAACGAAAATATTTCAAGCCAGTTTGAGGCAGCGAATGTTTGTAACATTATGAAAAAATGTGCAAAGGTAATTCAAGGTGAAAAAGAAAAATTAGAAAAAATTGCATTACATTTGCTAAATTTCAAAGTTACAGCAACTGTCTAGAGAGCAGTAAAGAATAGATAATGGCCCTGATTTTCTATGTGGAATAGGTTATGAAATAACTTTTCATCCTGTTTCTAGTACTTACTCTTCTGCTATTGTGTCCCAATTCTGTGCTGAACTGGTGGAGTGCAGCACACTGGGACTTAGAGGGAAATCCAGTGGAGCAGATATCCACCTGCAGTCCATGGAGCACAACATGCTGCAGCAAGTGAATGTGCCCAAAGGAGCCTGTGACTTCATGAGAAGTCCACGCTGGAGCAGGTCCTGGAAGTCTCTGTGGCCCCATGAAGAGAGGAGCCCATGCTGGAGCAGGTTTGCTGGCAAGACTTGTGACCCCGCGGAGGACCCACAATGGAGCAGAGGGTTCCAGAAGGACTGCAGCCCTTGGAAGGGACCCACGCTGGAGAAGCTAAGAGCTGTCTCCCATGGGCGGAACCCCATGCTGGGGCAGGGGAAGAGTGTGAGCAGGAAGGAGCAGCACAGACAATGTCTGTTGAACTGACTGCAATCCCCATTCCCTGTTCCTCTGTGCCACTTGGAGGCGAGGTAGAGAAACCAGTCATGAGATTGAGCCCACAGAGAAGGGAGGGGTGAGGGAAAGGTGTTTTTAAGATTCATTCTTATTTCTTATTATACTACTCTGATTTGATTACTAATAAGTTAAATTATTTTTTAGCCTCATGTAATCTTAGTGTAGCATACATAAAATAGTTCACTTTACCTTCTTCATGCAAGCTTATGCCTTGTTAAATGAGCCTTCTTTGCAAATTTATGACACTGCTGAGACACTCTTTTTTTTTTTTTTTTTTTTTTTTTGGCATTTCTCCACAATGGAAATGGAGTCCTGGCAGCATGGAATATTTCAAAGTAAGTTTTTTGGGGTTTTATTTTTTTTTTCCCTTTGAAGTGGTTTTATATCTGAGTTGAAAGAGCAAGTTACAAGTGGTATAATAATAAAGTCTCTGCAGTTTTACAATTATAAGTAATTACAATCTATCCTGAAAAAAACATGTAAAACAAATTAGAATCTTATCACATATAGAAAATATGTTGTGTTCTTCTGAACACTTTTTAAAATTCTGTTTATTTTCCAATAGCAGAATAATTGTTAGAATTTTGATTTTCAGCAATTATTTTTACATACAGAATATTTATTTTTTCAGATGAATCATAATATTTAATTTCCTCTCTTTTTTTGTATCCTTGCAATAGAAAAACCTTCTAGCACTTCAGTGGGCTATTTATTTATAATTATCACATTATGATATAGCAGAAATTTTCAGTGTTAAGAAAGTTTAAAGTATATTAAAAAAAGCCAAAACTCTAGTTGTGCATGTTTTATTTTACATGAGACAAATTGGGTTTTTGGGTTAATTAGGACATTGATACACTCAGATTAATATTTCGATGCTACCCCTGATTAGTAGAAAAATAAAAAAGCTTCTGATTCCCATATTTATGTTAGAATAATTTTACTGATCAAGACAAGGGAAAAAAGAATCTTTTAAAAATCATATTTATTTTTGCTTATTCCACAACTGTCATAGATAGCAATCAAGTATTTTTGAAATTATAGCTCTCTTAATTAGATTTAATTTCTATAGGGATATACCTTCTCCAAAAAGTTTCTTAGACACTGTTAGTAAGTGTCTTGAGGTTTGAAATCATTAGAAGTAAAACAGGATTTCCTCATCCAGTATGTGCATATATCACTTACAGTGTAAACACTACCTCAGACTAGTTTGGAACACAGTTTACAGTTTGTATGTGAATGTGCACTGTATTTACATTTAACTTGCTGCACAAAAGTGAAATATGAAAGAATGAAGGATATAGACCACCAGTTAGTCTCTGTTCAGCATTTAATCACAAACCCTTCCATTGTGGTAGAATGGAACTATCCTGTTCATACAATGAAGAGAAGAGCTAGTTGTAGTTTAATCCTTCTGGATCTTCCTATGCAATTTTTATATTATTTGTCAATAGAAATGATGTTCCTAAATTATGTAGTTATTTGAAAATTTCCACTCTTAGAGGATTCTCTCACTGAATAACCTATTTTTAAAAAAATCTTTTCGTGACCTAATAAAGACTGTTAATTGAGTAACTTGACTATGAATAACATAATAAAATGTGTAAAGTTGATCTAAGGACCCTGACTGTACTTAAGTGTGTGGGATGTTCCTTTTGATTGTAAAACTGAAAAGATCATAGGCCTAGCATGGATGTTGTGCTTTATCTCTTCTTTCCTGTGCTGTGAACAGAACATATATCCAAGAACATTAGCATTGACATGAAATTTCTTCTCCGTGATTAGAATAGCAGACCTGGATAAATTTAGTTGATCAAAATTATATAACAAATTACAGGTTTGTTTTTTTGAAATAGCTCAAAAATATTGCTTGAAGAGTGTCTCTGCTGGTGTTTGGTCTCAGTAATGGTGACAAGGTTGCTTAAAATCACCTATTTTTAGAGCTTTATCGATTATGCATTATATTCAGAAAGTTCAAACACAGATTTTTACATCACTCAAGATGTATTTCTAATGTTTTCAATAATGAGTATGCATCTTATTGTAAAACATCTCAATCAAAACCAGAGTGTGCTAGTCCATTTACTTTAACTGGAGTATTGCAAGAGCTGTGAAACTGGAATAGAGATTAGTTTTGTGCATTAGCAAAGATTATGTTAGAGAGTTTGTTGTTATTATTTCCAAAGACAAGGTACTCTAGAGGACATAAAGCCAGCCATAATGGAATATATTTGGAGTATAATAGAAAATCTGGATCTAGAGTATCTTGTTGTTTGTTTGCTCTTTTTTCCCTGAATGATGCTTCACATGGCAAATTGGCATTAATATTTTCTGACTTAACACTACTTCTACTTCTTGATTTAAAACATCTGATGTAAGTTTATTTTCATTTCATTTAGTAGCCCCAGGACAAACTGAAATTTTCTGCTGCTTATAAATAGAGAAAGAGAAGAGAACCTGTCCAACAGACTAATGCTAACATGCTATGAAATCCATAGACACTCTTGCTCCCTGAGGAATAGGTGTGGTGTTAGTATCATGTTTCTGAAATCCTTTTTCTTGAATAAAATTGACAGATATGGTTTGAGCATTACAAAACATTGGGAATGGATTGAGGCAATATTAGACTTGTTGCCATTAGGAATGATGAAACACTGGAATGTCCTTTTTCGGGTAGATCTGAGTACTGCAGTAAAAATAAATGAATAAAGGACAAGCAGTGTACTCAATTAAAAAAATCATTTTCCCTCAGAATTTGTCTCCTACCTGCTATTCATTTCCTTCATAATATTTCCATGTAAGTCCACTGAAAGACTGCTTCTCTTTGGCTGAAATTTGTACAGGTTTTGTTCTCTATGTTCAGTGCTCACCCATCTTGAGCAAAATCGCCTTGAGTAAATTCACTTAGTGACTCCATCACTCTAGAGAGAAAAAACAACTCTTGTGTAAAAGCCTTGAGTAAAATCTGACTCTATAAGTTCTGCCATCCTTTTGGAATCAGTATTCCACCTAGGCTTTATTTTTCAGCAATTGCCTTTTAATTATTATTTATATTTTTAGAGAAAATTGAATTCCAAGTCTCAGAAATTGATGGCATTGGTAGTTCATCATAATATGTCAAATCCTTTGTGGTTTTAATACAACTGCCATCATTTTCACCTCCATATAAGTGTATGCCTTTTGAAATATTCTCACTTTCTATTAAAGGAAACCCATCTAAAACTTGCTATTTCACTCTTGTGGGGAAAAAGAGAAATATTTTCATGACACTAGAATACTAATTTTTCCTCAGTATTTGTCTTAATCTTAATCTATTCATGTTTATTTCATAAAAAGTTTTCAGGTTCTCTCCAATAATTTCAAGGCATCCACTGATCAATGTCACGCTAGTCAGACCACTATCAGTCAATGCCAGTAGCAAATATTCATACAGAAATAAAACATTAGTGCATTATTGTGAAGGTCATCACACTGTGCAGTTATAAGCACCCAGTAGGCGTGTTCATATATCAGCCCAAGGTAAGGCTATTTGAAAGAAAGCCTCCTTCTCATTCTGGCACTGATGTACACATCCCTGCCAGAGGCACTCTGACAACAGAGAAGCCATGTCTCCTACACTCAGCACCAGTCTGTCAGCCCTCATTCAATCCTTTCAGACTAGTCTGTTTGACATCTGGGCCTTCTTTATGTCTTCTTTTTCTGGAGAGTTAAATTTCCTTCTCATGCAAAAAAGAATGCTGCTCTATTTCAAGGGTCATCCACTTTATTGTGTCCCAAATAAAGACAAAAATAACACCTTGGGTCCGAGGTAAGGCATTCAGTACACAGTGTGGGGCTACCTAGAGGATCCTCTGCTAGGAATATTAGGTTTAATTTGGAGAGGAGAAGAGGACAGCAGTGTCCCTTATTTGGAAAGAGTAGAACAGAAAGCTCTGGTGAAGGCATCCTCTGTAGACCAGAGGGCTACGATTCACAGCATTTGTCACATCGTTTTGGCTTGGCCACCTTGTGGTGTGCAACCAGACTTGAAATTTACCTCACTACCTATCATGCAGAACCTTGGCACAGGCACAGGACACAAGCACAGGAGCTTTGATATGGTCTGGTTTTGTTCTAACACAGTTCCCAGCACAGTTAGTCATGAGAGGATGCAGCATGTTGTAAGGGAGAAAGTGCTAAAAGGATCTTTGTAAATGTGCAAGAAGGTTTTCTCAGGATTCTCCCTATATCTATTAAAGGAGTTATGGTTGTAATATACATAGAACTTGCAAAGGGCCTCCAGAATGGACACAGGGTGGAAGTTTAGTGACTTCCATGGAAACTCTTTAGTTTCAGGGCACAGATTCTTTTCAGAATCTCTACAGAATTCAGAAATCAATCAGTCTTCTGAGACATTTTGTATTTCTGTCAAATTGCTGTATCACCTTTTTAATAGTAGACTTGCTACAAAAAGGGTGAGCTTGTCAGTAGGTAGATTTTCTTAGGAATTTAATAATTGCAAACATGGGACAGATCGCTGTTAGAAGCTAAGATTACAGCCCCTAGCCCCCTCCTGAATTTAAATTACAGATTCTTTCTTTAATTTTTAAAAGTTTGTTGTTGTTGTTGTTGTTTTGTATTTGTTTTTGTTTGCTAGTTGGTTTGTTTTGCCCAAAATGGTGGTACTCTATACCTTGTACATAATAACTGGTTTTATATTGCTGGAGTTGACATTCAGAAACTGAAAGAGACAGAGGACAAGGAGCAGAACTTAAGGCTCCTGCTGTCAAAGTAAATGGTCCACTCATTGGGCTATAAAATTAATGAATCTTCAACCCAACTATTCAATCAAAGTAACTGAAAGAGCACAGGTAATGCCCCCAGGCAAGTAGTAAGTACATGCACATGGCAGATGCAGTAGAGAATGAAGGGAAAACTGAGCCTAGGCACCACATATGGGTATTTTATTGTGTAAAACCTGTACAGCAAATTAAAATTGCTATGTGAAAAGAATGACAGAGCATCTATTTAGACCTGTGATGTGCTGAATTCAATACTGTGATCCTGTATGTATTGAGACCTGGAACCCTAGAGAGTTCCCTTCATTTTTCAGATGCCTTAATATCTAACAGGTTTCAAGAATATGACCTTCCAGGACAGTGGAATAACACAAATGACACTTAAACCCTTTGATGTATCCCAGCAGAAGCCACTGTACTGGGTATTTATTTACTGTTGCAGTAACTGGCACTGGTAGAAAAATTATTAATTATTAAAACTGAAGATCATTTTAAGATCCCACATGAAATAGGAGATTGGATATCCAATTTTTACATAATAGAAAGTCCTGTAAGAAATAAATACCATTTAAATGGCACAAGAGATTGCATTACCAAAGTGAATAGAAAACTAAATGGTATCTAAATGTTTCCCTCATTTAATTATACTCATATATATCACTCATAAACAGTTGTGGCAGACTTTCTTTTGTGGTAAGACTTGTTTAGATTTTATGTCACAGAAGTTGTTATAGACTTCAGTTTAAACTTAAAGTACTTTCTAAAGAGAGAAATAAAAAGAGAAGGCTTTTGTGACCTGATCATGAATGTGCTTGTACAAAGCATTTTTAATGAACTGTGTGACTTAACCTACATCAGAGTTTCACATCTAAATGCATATTTTTATAAAAGGTAATTTCACTATTATTACTTTTCTTAGTAGCAGATCAGCTTTTCCCTATATATTTTTTGCTAACACAATTCCCTTTAAGTTCCTTCTATATTTGAAGACAAATCCTTTAGATGCAACCTCTTGCTCTTTTCCCTCTCAAAACATAGGGATGCTGTTTAGGTGCTCCAAGAAGCTGCTCTAATTATTGTCTACAAGTGTACCATTAGCCTGGGAACAGCTAACTGCCTTTAATTGCTGGAAACAGCTGAGTAATTAATGCTACCCAATTAGTATAAACACTTCGTAATCTTCTTTGAATTCCTGTGACCCTCCTGGGTATCATACCTCACAATTTGAGAACAGGACTGGAGGAGAAGTTGTGAAATCTATTATTAAAGGCAGAAAATTTAATTTCTGGTTGACAGAAATTTATACATCCTTCATCATAGTCACTCCCAGTGCTTATTATTATGATTATTTATATAGCTGTAGTTATCATCCATTGTGTCATGTTTGTGCATTTCTGAGAACAAGTAGCTTGTGTCCAAAATTGCTTAGAGTGTAACTTAGATTATAGCCCATAAATCCAGTAATTACTCCATAAATCCATTTGCCTGTCTGTAGCAAACCTCTATGGAGGTATCTCCAGAAGACATACAGCCAGTTCAGTCTGCAGGAGGCAAGAAAACTGTATGAAGAAGGCATGGTATGGGGAAGGCTTGAGGAAAACACTGTGTTTTCTTTTTCTGCCCTAATTATGAAGGAAAGAAACAAATAAAATACAACAGTATCCACAAAGTTAGGGTTTATTTTGTAGACTAGGTTTCCACTGATGCCTTCCCAACTTTTCCTTAGAGTTGTCTGCACTGGATAGTACAGTAATAAAGTTACCTACATTTTTTGAAAATAATATAAGATAATGACTTCTGTCCAGATGCAGTAGCAGGTCAGTCTGTGATAACCCAAGAAACTGCCAAAACTAGTTTGTTTCTTTCCTAAGACTAGCTCATGCAAAGCTAAATCAGTTACAGCTGAAATACTCCGTAGTCTGAACTCTGTGCATGGTTGGACCACACAGTTATGTGCTCATGGCCAAAACACTGAAGCAGAAATGAGAAAAACAGTCCTTTCCTGTATATGTCTTATGCTCCTTCAAAAACATAAGGAAACCACTGAATGCTTCACTCAAGCTCAGTCTAGCACTTGGCAAGGATAACGATGTACTTGTGTAAATATCTGAAAACTGTTCACTTACTATAGGACTGTCTGTATCTAGCCAAATACTGATATGCTTCTTTGTACATGTCCAATGGAACAAAGTGCACAGGTGACTGCACTAGCAGCTGAGAATGAAGGGATTTAAAAACTGTTATTGAAATCAGGTTTTGCATTTTTGGGGTTTAAATATTAGAATTAAAATTAATGAAATTCATAATAACTCATTAGAAAGAAAACCAGGAAGCAAAACTAACTTTCATAATCAGTAACTGGTTAGACTATTAATGACTCATAGAATGAACTCTTCTTATTTGTTCAGTGCGAAATCATGTTTGAAGAGGAGACTTAGTAGAAAACAAGAGAGGAATTTTCAGATACCCACAAATTTTAAAAGGCTTAAAAATGGAAACAGGATGTTGCTGACTTTCAATTTGGTTGCTTGAGTTTTTTAATATATTCCTCTGAATTTTCCATCAGCTATGTAACATGTACTTGGGGATAAAATACCCATGAATTGTGTCAAGTTTACATCTAAAACCTTTTGTTACTTTTTTTATAGCCTGACTGTGCTGCCTATTAGCTTCCTTCTTTCATCTTGCTTTAAGCTACCTTGTCTTTTGTGTATCCAAGACTATATTGGGTGAAAGTCTTAAAAATATAAACACATAATGGTTCAGAGCCAACCATATAATACTGCATTAATTTGTCAAGAATGCTCTACCTCAGAAATCATTAACTCAATTTGTGAAAAGAAAATCATTGTAACATGCAATTTAAGTCCTGAAGAAAAAAGTAGAACTAAGGAAAAGATAAATGGTGCCATTCTGAGATTAGCAAAGTAGCTGAAGTGGCAGAAAGCACTTTAACAGTATAAATAGGTCTACTGAGTAAGAGACAGATATAAAGTAGTTGTTTACAAACCTGTAAATTTTACTACACTGTAGTTTTCAACAATGTGAAGAGGCAAGATTTATGAGCAGTTCTAATTTATTAGACTGATAAAAATTTTCTGTAATGATATCCTAAGCCAGCATGAAGAATAAAGTTATGAAAATCTTCTAACTGTAAGACAAATTATCAAGGGAATTTAGCAATAAGTAGGAGAGCAAACACATTTTCAAAATTTGCTAAATATAGTTATTGTGTCTAATATGTTGAATATATCACAGAAAAATTATTGTTGTGATTTAAAATAAGTTCTTTATGACTGTGACAGTTGAAATGACCAACATTATCGCTGAACTTAATTTCTTTATTTTTTATTGGGGGAAAAAAAACCAAAACAAACCAAAAACTAAACAAAAGGCACTGCTCTTGGCTGAATTTACCTAAAGTTAGGTAATTCAGCATTTCATATCACTACTGGCCATTATGCAAGAACAAGTATTGTGGTGAATAAATCACATGTACTTAACCTGTGAAAACCTTTAACAAAATATTGTATATTTCCAAGAAGACTGATCACCTTTTCCTGAATTGTAATATCATTATATGTTGTATGTTTTTGTCCTACAAGAAATCTATCAATGACACATTTCTATTTAGATCAATAGGTGGAGAACAAATGTACACAGTGTATTGCAAGTGCAAAAGAAAAAAGAAAAAAATAATAATACTATGTGTTCAATTAATGAATATCTAAATTTTCCCTGCAAGCTGTGTTTTTATATTTAATAGCATTTTGGCCACAGTAGTTTAGTGAACTGATGCCTTTTAAGTCTGTTGAACTGAGATCCTAAAACATGTACAAATATTCTGAAAATAATAATAAAAGTAATACTAATAAATAGATTATCTTTCATTGAAATCAGATCAATCCAAAGCAATAAACTTGCTAATAGCCAAGACAACATTTTTCAGATGCACAGTCTAGGCAACAGAACCAACTTTCTGATACTTGCCTTAGTGAGAAATGAATTGGTCTCATCATCTTAATTACACTGAAATGAGCATGTTAACCTTCCTTCAGGCCATTCCATTCCTGTGTTTATCCTCCTGTATCATTGTACAAAGTATCCTATTCTTGGCTATTTGAGATGTACAGGTAGGCCTAGAGAGAGCAGAAAATTGAAAGGATCTAATAATCTGGACATAGGATTAAATAATAGATTTTCATTAATGATAACGGGAGCTTTAACATATAGGCCATCTAAGGAAGACACCTGCATTTAGTTGTCTTAATTTGTCCTAATGGGAATCTGAAGTCCATATTTTGTTTTTTCGGTGGTTTTTTTTGCTCTGTTGGTTTGGGTTTTTTTCCCCCTATTTTCTTAGTCCACTGAGGAAATAAGTGTCACTTACTGTCCCATTCTTTCTCTTGAAATTGAGCATCCGTCAAACACGGAGAGGATGAGAGACATGGAACAGTTAAGACTGGAGAAGAAAAGGCTCCGGGGGGAACTTATCAAAGTGTATAAACATCTGATAGGTGGAACAAAGATGAAGCCATACTCTTCTCAGTAGTATCCAGTAACACGCAGGTACTCTCCTGTGAGAGGCCATGGGCACAAATATAAAGTAAATTCCACCTAAACATGAAAAGCCCTTTTTACTGTGAAAACGATTGAAAACTGGAAGAGATTTTGCAAAGATGTTATAGAATTTCCATTCTTAGAAATATCAGCTGTTCTGTGATTGAAAATAGTACACTATTTTAGCAGAAATGAAATATGCAACTTGCTAAGACTCTTATTGATTTTCAACTGTCCTTTAGGAAGGACAAATATATTTAACCACTATGAATCACAGAATGTTAAATGAATTACTGCTCTGTGTTTTGGTTTTGGAGTTCTGTGGACTCTCTTCTTGATTGTTTGATTTCATTTGGTTGAAATCTATAATGTCAGACAATCCAAAGAAATGATATATTGGTTAAGTACAGATACTTTAGAGGGAAGCAGGGAAGGAGGGAAAAAAATCACTGTGTAAGCAATATTATCAAGCCTGTCTTGTCTTAATATGAATACATATTTACTTATGTACTCAATTATTCAATTTGGAGACTGAGAAATTATAAACAATCTTCAAACTGTTATATCTTCATGATAGTATATGTTGGAAACCTAATACAAAGATTTGAAAGGGTATCTGAATAAACAGTATAGTTTAAGATAACCCTGTATATAAGAAAATGTGGATAATTCTATTGCCTTATCATATACTTAGTCTGTGACCTTTGACATGTAGTTGAACACATTAGAATTATAGGATTGAAAGAGATGCCCTTGTATTCTCTTCCTACAACATTTGCCAGTCAGTTTAAAAACTTATTGGAAAACTTTTATATCCTTTACATTGAAACCGATTTTACTTTTTAACTGATTAACTTTGAAGTTGTCCATTTCATAGTTCATCCAAAAATCATTATCTCAGTCACGAGCAGAGAGCTATTCCCTCCTGCATCCAATTAATTACTGTCATTGTCCTTTGGGTCAGACAAATGCTACCAGAATGCTAATCTCTGTTTAGTAGCACAAACCTTGGGGGCTGTCTCAAGACAGACTTTTAATTTTATACTTAGGCAATTGACCAATGGTCCCTTTAAAGAGTTCTGATCATATTTTTATTCTGCATACTGAATATATACATCATGTATGTTATATGAAAGTTCAAATCTTCACATCATGAGTTGGAAAAGTCTGTCTCTCTGTATATTGCATAGATTTTCATTAATCCTGGTACCATTCAGTCTGTTTGTCTCATCAGTGTTTTGTGAGAGCACATTAGAGAGAATTTCACCTTAGAACACACATCTGATGCTTCATCTGTGCTTTGTTTCGGTTAAGAATTACAGTGCTATTGAACACCCACCTACAAATCACTGGCCACGCAAACTTCTATAATGGTGTCAAAAACCCAAAACAGAAAATGTTTCTGATTTGGCTGCAAAGCTAAATTTCATACATGCTCCTTTACTCTTCAGCCCATCAAAATCAACATGCTAAAATTTCCTCTGTGAATAGGACAAATGTAAACCTATCACTCACTGATGGTTTAGAGTGTGTGCATATTTGTAGTTATTGAGTTATTGTTGTTGTTCCTGGGGAGTGTCTCTGTCTTTACAAGTTAGCCAGTTACTGAATTTTGTGGGTGGTGCCCAGCTGGCTGGGACTTTACTATGTACTTAATTCATGTGGGGTTTTTTTTACCTGAAAAGACAAATTGAATCCTGATCCTAGCATTGTGATTTTTGTTATACAGGTGCTATTAAAGGACAAAGAATTGTGTTTTGAGTACTCATCAGTTTAGAGGAGATGAAGTAAAAAAAGAGAAATCTCAGCTGCTTTTGTTTTAGAAGTTTTTATCTATTGCAGATCCATTTTTTTCAAGCTATGCTTTCATGTCCTTCACCTATCCTCACTTCCTGTGATGACTTAACTATTCAGGGCCTTTTTATGTTTACAATCCAAAATAGCACTTGATTTCACCTCCAAAGCAGTTTAATTCTTTCTTGCTTTGATTAATAGAAGGAATTGAAATGTTTCTGTGTCACTTCTCTTATCACATGTAGTGTACAATTAAAAAATGAAGCTTTAAAATTTCAATACATTTTTAAACCTGAAGTCTTTGTAAATTCTTTTCAACTGAAATCTCAAACAAAAAGTGGTGAAAGATTAATGTCTTTGTGCCTGAAAGCATTCAAATTCTCATCTTTTAATTTAGCACTGAACTGTCAGCTCATAGCACTCATGCTTTAGAGGGTTACTTTCCACTGGTCCTGGTAAATCTGTGATATTGCATGGAAGAAATCAAGATCCATAAAAATAGAGGAAAAGTATGCCTTCATATCTGAGTAACTAAGATGTTCATCCGAAAATAAGTACTCCTGTGTTCTTATGTCTTTCAACAGTATGTCCTCTGCATTTTTGTGGATAGGTTTGGTTCTTATTGATTTGAATTTGCTCTTATTCATTTAGTCTTGGGAAGCAGTCAATACGAGACATGGAGGAATCACGTCCCATTCACAACAGAACATATGATAGGTATTTAAATCTTTATTTAAGTAAGGTTCACAATTTGGGACACTTTGCCATCCTGTGTAATTCTTGTAAGACTTAGAGTCATCTTGTTATTGGTGCCCATGCTGAACTGGGAGTTTCTCTGGAACCCCTGACTGTGTTGATTTGTCCAAGCACTGAGAAGACCTGAGGGAGCATTCTGAGCTCTGAAGTGCTCAGCCGTGACAGTGAAAGCACTGTAATACACTACTCTTGACCAACTTAAAGCTAAACTGAACAAACTAAACAGCACTGTCTCCCCTGCTTTGTTGTTGCTGTTTTCATAATCTGATTATAAATAAATAAATAGGTGTATAAAGGTATAAAGTAGTTACAAACTTCAGCACTCATGGTTTATTCAGACCTTGATCCCATTTCTCGTCTTCCATGTTGAGAAATGTTCCAGGAATATAGTAATAAGTTAGTTACTTTTTCTAAGGCTTCATGTGGCAGAAGCATGCTATGTAAGAGGCTAAGAACTCAAAGACTCAGTTTTACATAGTAGTAAAGTAATTATTTTATAAAGCAAAATGATTTTCATTCTCTCTCATTTCCCTCATCTCTCAGTGACAAAAAAGAGAAGTAAATACAAAAGATCGAGCAAGTGTCATTACCTAACAGCCTGACCCAAAAAGTTAGAGAAGGAAGTTTTAAAAAGTCAAATTTCAAGAATCTATGAAAAGACAATATTCATAGGAGAAAATGTGAGTTAATAGTCATTTGAACTTGCTGATTTTTATGCACCATGGATAGTACAATACTTCACTTTCTCTCCCACCCTTCTCTCCTGTGCAGCAGAGTGGGTTTTGCAATATTTTTGTTTCAATGGTAGCTTATATCTGTAATAATATTTTTCCTTGCATCTTTACTACAGAAACATTCCAAGAATATAGTGTTTAATGTCATTCTGCATGAAAAACAAGTTCGTAGCTGTGTTAACCACTTGTGTTATTTAAAAAAAAAAAACACAACAGAATGATAACTTTGTAAAATTAGAGTCTAATTTTTAGGGTTTAGGAGTTCTCTATGAAACAAAACCAAACCTCTAAAAATCAGTAGCATCCTGAAACATTAAGAGAAAGTTGCTACTAAACAAAGATTTTTTTGGGGGGGGGCAGGGGTGTGGGGTGGAGGAGAAGGAAACAAAGAAACCAATTAACAAACAGTTTATTTCTTGATTTCTGACTATTATTTTGGGGACTTTTAAAAAAGAAGTGTTGATGTTAATAATCTTTCCTGACAAAGCACTGTATGCCATAATTTTGTAGGTATATGCTAACTAAAAAATTTAATTTGACATTAGCCATCTGTATTATTTTACAATCTATCAGGTCATCTGTTATGCACAATTAAGGCAGACCAATAATTTGAATATGTCTTAAAGAATTGATTTTTTATTAAACTTGTGATTTATTATTTAATAAGACACCAGTGCAGAAGTATTTTGGCACAGATAAAATGTGAACCATGACAAGTCTGATACATCTGTATACGCCATTAAATTGCAGCAGTAGTCCTGTTAGGTTGACAGCTTCTCTGTATTTAATCCTCTCATCATTCATGACAATTGCTCTTTTGCAAAAACAGTGAATATAAAGTGACAAAAAAATAAAGTCAGTGCAGTTTCTGCACCTCATTTTATAGCAACAGATGTGGTGAACTGAGGATATTAAAACAAATCTCCAAAATTAGCACGATTAAGTATTCAAGGTAACCTCAAGTATGTTTGACCTGGAGCTCCACCTAGAGAAACTTCCATGAATAACAAGCACATGTGTTTGCTTGCTTAAATCACGGTATTTAAAGTTAAAATTTATGAGGTTGCTGTTGGCCACAGGTATTAGCATTTAGCAGCTCAGCTTGCTCTATTGGCAGCTTATTTGCATTTTAGAATGAATTTATCTTAATTATCATAGAACATTTATTCACTTTTTTCCCCTGATGATTTAAGAAGGTGAATAGCCATGTTTAGAATGCTATAATTTTGGGATTGCTAAGGAAAATGTTGGTTTCATTTTTATACAGAAATCCTGAATACCTCTGACAAAAAAAAAAAAAAATCTTTACTTCTTTATCCTGTCTCCAACTTTTACACTAATAAGTGGTATTTTAGATATGTTTCACATCCAACCTTGTAAAAGGCTGTTCTCCAATCACTATTAAACATCAGACTGAATCATAATGTCATGTTTGCTGGGTTCTGAGGATGAGTAAGACATTAATTTAAAGCTGAACTTTTATTTAATTAATGATATTGTAATCAGGAGCATGCCAGAACTGGTAGTGAACCTCAGTAACAGCACAGATATGTTGGGAAAGCAAATGACAAAGAACAGACTAAGACAAGTGAAAGAAAGAAGAAAGTAGTTTCTGTGTTTTTTACCTCTACTCTTATTGGTGCTGTATGGAAAAGAAAGGGCAAATACTGCACCAATCTGCAGAAAATATTCTGTGGCAGTAGTGGAAAATGATTTATCCTAATTTGTAATCAAAAAAAAGTGTACTGAAATGAGGATACTGAGGCAAGTGACACTAATACTGGGAGACTATTGTCTTCAATATAAAATTGCATTATCATTTTAACAGCACTTCACTACTTACAGATTTTTTTCAAATTGACAGCAGACCACTGTTAAAGAAACAAGTTGTAGTATAATAATGTTTAGCATTAGCTCTTACCTTTCCAGATCCACAGGTGTTTTGGTTTGAGCCTGGCCAGAGGCCAGGAACTACCCAGGCTCGCTGACTCCCCCCGCCTTGCAGCCGGACAGAGGAGAGGAGAGAAAAAAAATCAAAGTGTTCATGAGAGAGACAAAAAAACTCAGAAAAAAAAAACCCACAGGCAAAGCAGGCAATCTACTTAAAGATATATAACTAAATTTATTATACTAAAACTAACAGAAAAAAAAAAAAAAAGAGACATAAAATGAGCTTTTAGAGAACACCTTCTCCCACTCCACTCCCTCCTCCCAGCTTTATCTCCTACCCAAATGGTGCAGGGAGACAGGAAATTGGTGGTGTGGGGTCATTTAGGTAAATTTATCATAATTCCAGGGATTGGAGTCTTCCCCTGCTGGACAGTGGGGTCCCCTCTGGAAGGCAGTTCTTCAGGAACTACTCCCTTTAGAAAGGCCATCTCACAAGCAGTCTTCTGCTAACTGCTGCAACATCAGTCCATCCCAGGGTCAACAGCGGCCCTCACACTGCTGCGGCGTGGGGCACTCCGCCACGGGCTGCAGGCCTTTTCAAACATCCCCCTGCTCCAGCGTCTGCAGGTGGGTCTCTGCACTCCTGTGGTCCTCCACGGCCTCCAGGGGGGACAGCCTGCCTCACCATGGTCTCACCACCAACTGCAGAGGAATCTCAGCTCCAACTCCTGCACCTCCTCGCACTTCTGAACTGACCTTGGTGTCTTCTCCATGTTGTTTTTCAGCTCACATCTTCTCACTCACCCCCACCTCCCTCGCTGGAATTAAAACTGCTCAACCAGGATTGTTTTGAATTCCTTCTTAAATCTGTTATCACAAGGGTGGTATCACATTTAATTAGCTAAGCATCATGTCCATCTTTGCAGCCTGACATTGGCCCTGCAGGACATGATGGTGGGGCTTCTAGCAGCTTCTCACAGAAGCCATCCCTGCAGCCCACCCCCTACCAAAAACCAGGTCTTGCTAAACCATGACTGCCACTTTGCGCCTTTTCAGGTCAGGAACGGAGTGTTGGGGGAACGAGGTCGAGACGCAAGGCAGCCTTCTGAGAAGCGTCCCTCGTGGAGCCACTCTCAGGGGTTCAACCACCCTGGCACACAAACCAAGCACTCCCTGCTCCATAGGTGCAGGCACACACGCACAGTCCAAGCGAGCCCACGGAGACACAGAGGCGGGAGAGGCACTTTGTACAGCGTTCTGAGGTTTAATGACACTCCCCACTCAAAACAATCCAGTGACAAAAAGCCACTGGATAACTTGTGCAGGTGGTTTTATACGGGGGTAGAAAGGGGTGGAGAGAGCATCAGGGTCCAATGGGGTGAGGGTCCAGGGGCAGAGATAAGGTGGAGTGACAGGGTTACATCCAATAGGGGAAGAAGCAGGGAGGAGAAAGGGAGCCGGAACCAATGGGGAACTGAACAAGGGAGAACTTTCCAGAGCTGGGGTAAGGGTTTATGGAGGATTGACAGAGGGATTAACATAATGAGGTGTACACCAACCGGGAGACAAACCATTACATTAACTTAGGGGGAGAACTGTAAGGCAAAACCATAGGATACACCAAAGGGGGGGAAAGCCCTAAAACAGTGGCAGTTTCAACCACCGCAACACATGACAACAGGTCAGATACATAAAAGAAGAAATATTTAAACTCTAAAATAAGTTTCTATAATGCAAGGAAATAGAAAACTTCTGGTAGTTTGAGCACTGAATGAGAGAATGTCCTTTTGTGAAGGTAGATCAGTGAGACTAATCTGTGATCATTCAATTAAAAGATTTACGATTGTATCTATACACAAGTGCTAAAATTTTTCAAGCTAACATGAAACTGATTTCATAGCTTTCTAGGACTCTTCACCTTTAGTAGTATACAACAATTTTTATTTTGTGAATATTTTTCATATTTTTTGTCTTTGGCTTATTTTCTTTAAAATACAAGATCAAGCAATATGTACCTTCCAGTTGTCCTGAATCATTATAGCTACAACAGGAATTGGTAAGCTTTAAAGGGTTGATAGCTGACGAAGCTTTCTCTTATGCCACAGTTTGAGGACTCAAGGCATTGAGTACTGAAAAGAGAATGTTGATCTGGGATTTTCTCTTACTGAGAATTCCCAAGTGTTGAAGGGAAGATGACTGTGGGTGTGTTAATACTCTGTTTTGTTTCTCCATATCTTTTGCATTGTAAAAGAGTAATTTGTGTGGGAGTGAGTACATATATTTGGGTTATTAAGTATGTGAATACAGCTAAAGGGCTTTCTGAAATTGGGAAATCTGAACTGAAGTGACAGTAAATCATCTATATAATTTTCACCCAGTACTGTAATCCATGGATTTTGTTTGCCAGTTTCTATGTTTGTCAAGAATATATTTTGCTGGAGGAAGAAGGTTAATAAATTGGATAAAAACCAAAAAAACATACAGCATAATCTCCCTTAGGTAAAGCCTTCTAATGCACGGAACATTGTAGATCAGGATGTTTGGAGGGAATTGTTACACGTATTTACATATTTTACTCCTTGTGCCTTCCTAAGGCTATCATTCATCGTTACCACCAAGTGGACATTATAATCTCCAGATGAAAATAACCTGCAGTTTTAGGGAAGGAGCATATTCAGTAAAAAGGCAAATTCTCAACTCTAGCAATAAAAGAGCTTCCTTTGAACAATAGCCTTGAATACTTCACATGCCCTGCCACTTGTAGTCAGGTTTTTATGCTTTTGAATACTCTTTGCAACTTAGCTTCTCTGAAGTGGTGCCTTGGTGAATGTGATTATGTTGCATGTGTTGCAGTTGACCTGTTTGTGCTACGGGAGTCTGCTGCATTTAATTAACATGCCCTAGGGAAAGGCAAGCTCTTTCCTGGGGTCAGTGAGGTGAGGAAAGGTAATAAATAATGGAAAACAGATTTGGAAATTATGTTAGAGGACATCTAGTTAATCCCCTTCCTCACAGTAAATTGTATAAGTGTACTGTTCATAGCTCCCATTTGAGAAATGCTGTCACCAGTGCACAAAAATTGTGATCTCACACGCTGTCTCTGAATCATACTCTAAAACACACAGGGATTTTCACTCTTAAGGCACAGGTAGTTGTCTGTAGTTAAACAAGACCAAACTGAAAGTCCTGCACATGGTTTGGGGCAATCCCAAGCATAAATACAGGATAGAGGATGAAGGAGTTGAGAGTAGCCATGAGGAAAAGGGCTTAGGGGTGCTGGGGGGTGAGAGGCTGGACATGACCCAGCACTGTGCACTCACAGCCCAGAAAGCCAAACGTGTCCTGGGCTGTGTCCAAAGCAGTGTGGCCAGCAGGGCGAGGGAGGGGATTCTGCCCCTCTGCTCTGCTCTGGTGAGACCCCACCTGCAGTGCTGCATCCAGCTCTGGGGTCCCAGCACAGGGACCTGAGGGTCAGGGGACAGAGACCTGTTGGAGTGAGTCCAGAGAAGAGCCATTAAGTTGTTCAGGGGGCTGGACCAGCTCTGCTATGAAGACAGTCTGAGAGAACTGAGGCTGTTAAGCCTGGAGAAGGCTCCAGGGAGACCTTACAGCAGCCTTCCATCACATAAAAGGGACTTACAAGAAAGCTGGAGATGGACTTTTTACAAGGACATGCAGTGATAGGACAAGGAGGAGTGATTTTAAACTGAGAGTAGACTGGACATTGGGAAGAAAATCTTTACTGCAAGGGTAGTGAGGCACTGGAACAGGTTGCCCAGGGAACCTGCAAATTCCCCATCCCTGGGAGTGTTCAAGGCCAGGTTGGATGGGGTTTGAGGAACCTGGTCTAGTTGAAGCTGTCCCTGCCCATGGTGGGGCAATTGGAACTTGATGATCATTGGAGTCCCTTCTAGCCCAAATCATTTTATGATTCTATGGTAACTCATTGTCATTATGCTGAAGTTTCTGGAGTTACCATTTCTGCAATACCAATATTGAGCCTAATGGCCAAAGGAGCTGGAGGAAGGAGTTGGAGAGGAAGAGAACAAGAGATGAGAAGACGATGAAAAATGGGCTTATCAATAACAATGAAAAATGTCACACAAAAGGAGCTGTAGAGCTGCTTTTTTGGTTGAAATCACAGGGAATTCTAGCAAACTTTTTCTTCTCTCACCTCTCTGGATCTGCTTCTATCTATACAGGATTCTGTAAGATGCCAGTGAACTCAGGGATAATGTTAGCTTTACTTTCTGAAAATGTGAAATGGACTTGGTGCAGCCAGGAAGTACTCTGAATATAAATGAAAATTAATGTGTGAAAGAGGTATAAAATTAATTTCTAGATACAGTAATATCTAGAAATAATAAGGTGGTCCCTTATACCTTAGTGCTTCTTGAGTGAAGGAGTATTTTTTAAGGACTTCTACTTTATTAACATTGAAATGATTGGTTTCCCTCATCTCTTTCCCTTTTTTTCTGAAGCACTATTCAGGTTGGATTTCTGCGAATACTTGTGAGAAAACACAGGAACAGTGCAGGGGGATGCTGTCAAAATGTTCTCTCACTATGTAATTAATAGAGTTTCTGTTGGACCGGTCCTAAAATGTACTTGTGGTATTATGCACTTGGAATCCAAAGAGTCTCAAACACTTGATCACACACTGGGTACACTCCCAGTCATCTGCATCCTGAAATCCACAGCACTTTGCTTACTCCATTGGGGTACAAGAGAAATTGCATCATGTCTGTGGTGTGAATTCAGGAAATATCTAATAAATTTAACCTTTTTTAAAATGCCTTTTAGAGGCATAGTGAATAAATTCAAATGTTTGTACATGGGTGTCCCTCATGAAAAGATATCTAGTCTGAAAAAAACTTAAATATGTGACAAATTATCCAGACACCCTATTATTAACTGCCATTGAATATTCTATATTAACCATTTACTTTAGATCTGGGTATCCCAATACCTTCTATGAAGCAAGGAAGTAGAAAGCATTCATACAGAATAAAATTATCCTTAGAGATTAACTAGAAATATTCCAGGTTCTAAGAACCCTTAGTAAGAACCAGTGTCTTTACTGGAAAGGGAAAATTTGTCTATCCCAAAGATAGACATGCAACAAAATGCAATGAGATGCATGTAATTTCCCTGAAGAGATTAGTTTCATACAAGTTAACTCATCTCAGGTACAGTCATTATTAACATTTCTACAGGTTATCCTGATCTAAATGGTACTTTATAAGAAATATGCTATTATTGTGTTTACAATTTTCTGTATAAAATGGTATCTCCTTTTATTTATAGAGTATCTGAAATCATGTCATAGAACATTCTTGCACACATCAGCAAAACCATACGTCGTTTACATTTTGCAAGATCTTACACATTCTGTGAACTTCTCAATGCTGATTTCAATGATATTCAGAAGGACAAATGGACTGAAATTTCTGCAACTGCTTTTCTTTATAAATACAATGAAAATAATAGTCTGAAATCCTCCATTAATTCCTATATAGTACTTTTGTTTATGTCACTGTTACACTAACTGTAATATACAGACATCAAAGTATTGTAAATGTATCTGCTCCAAGAAAAAGAAAAGGAGAAAAAACCATTTGCGACTTGTATAAAAAAAATGCTTTGCAACTTGTATCAAGTAAGACATTTTTATAAACTGCTCAACAGAGTGTTTGTTGGCTCTCAATTTCTTGTTCGTCTATTTTACAAAGAATCCTTGATGTTTTTATTCTCTATCCTTCCCTTCCTTGAACTGTTGCACATAGAGTAAAATGGGTGCATGGTGTTCTCTCATATTCTTCATAGTAATGTCATTTCATAAAACACATTGAACCTGTAAGTTAGAAGATGGCAGATAGAGGTTTGAATTTCCTCAGTCCAAAGAAAGAATTTAAAGCAAGACTCACTCATTCGTGCAAAAACTAAGGTAAAATAATGCTACAGTTGTTAGGCTAAACATAATACCCAACCTACCTTATTTAGAAATAGCTAATTCATAATCAGTTTTTTCAGTTTGCATGTATTTATGGCTGCCTAATACAGGGAATTTATTTTCAAGCAGGCCTACTCAGGCAGTACCTAACTCATATATGCCTTAGTTTTTGCCAGAGTTCGACAATCACTGAAAAGCTGTGTTTACACCTTCTGAGAAGCACATCAATTTTGACAGAGTCTTGGCACCTGTCTCCCAAATATCCCTGAGAGTGATCTAGAAAAATGATGCAGTCCTATGCCTAATTGTTCTACACAACTTGATCTAAAAGTTATGTTCTGCAAATAATTAGAGATACAGGTTCTACACAAATATAGTAGCAAAAAACATTGCCTGTAAAACAAACAACTAAGTGAAGATGAGAGTGTCACATCTTAAATAAGGAAAAATCAAGCATCACCAAGCACAGAATCACAGAATATGCTGAGTTGGAAGGGACTCACAAAGATTGAGTCCCTCTTAAATGAATGACCCATACAGGGATTGAACTCACAACCTTGGTGCTATCAGCACCATGCTCTGACCAACTGAGCTTATCTCAGTATTCCTGGAGAGCCTAAAATTGTTAGAGTGAAGTTTTGAAGTTTAGAACACGTTATTTAAGGTCAGCGCAACAACACTGGGAGACTCACAATGGGACATCATTCTTATTGTGCCTTGTCCTCCTTACATTACTTTTGTATTCATTTTAAAATAGTTTCCCATAAAACAGATAAACAGTCAACCCTAAGCTGTTCAAAGACTAGAAACACAAAATGAATAATAAAAATAATCCTTCCACTACCACTATCAGTGCTATTTCCCAAAGCAGTTTTTTTCTGTGCAGATTACAAAGACTGCCTGAGAAAATTCATAGTTACAGGAACACTATAGCATAATGACTTGCTCAAATATGCTGCTCAGGCTTCATGACTGAAGACATGAGTTTGGTCTGAAAATTAATTTTAAGCTTCTCTAGTGCCTGAGATAAGCTACCTTCTTTGGGGATTTTTGTGAACTCTGATAAGGCAACATATATGATGTTTTGGGGCTTTTTTTGTGAACTCTGATAAGGCAACATATATGATGTTTTGGGGCTTTATGAAGTGAGTGACCTTCTGCACATAATTAAATATTTGAAATAATGGATCACAAAAGGTTTTGAGGTAGAATCATGAAAGCCCCACAGGGACACCATAATTTTTTTCTGGAGACTGAAGCACATGCAGTTGAAAATTCACCTTCATCCAAAAAGGTCATCTAGTCCAAGAAAGCTTCTTCATTAATGTAGATAATAATTATGCGGATTTTTTTCCTAGAGAAAACAAATCCCTTTTCTTCAGAATTTCCTGTGTTCATGGTTTATAAGCAGTAGAATAATATTTGAGGATTAAGTTAAATAGTGTTTTCTTTACTAATGATTTTTCCAGTAGCAAAGATATTTGAAGAAAAGACAACTGACAAATAGGCCTAAAAAATGTTTGGGTTTTGTGGGAAAAAGACTGGGGGTAAAATTAGAGTTAAAAGCAAATTTGATCATGTTGCAACAGATTATCTGTCAGGATTGTCCTATTATCATTTGAGAGACACTTAAAACATTTCCTTCTTAGCAAAAATCTCATATATATTGCCATAAGCTATCTAGTAGATGTGCTCCCACATCACCCTCATATAAAAGCATCCTTCATACTCAGAAGTATTAATAATGGAATTAAACTTATTTTTCTGCTTTTGTAAACACTGAACTGTGAAAGAATCTCAAAATGGCTTAGTTTTAGTTGCAAACAAGTGAAATGTTTGTATTTATTTTTAACTAGTGTTTCTATAAACACTTTCTTTAACATTTGAGTGGTAAATTGAATGTTTCTCCACACTTAAAAAAACTAAAACAAAACACCCCCCAGAAAAAAAAACCCAACAAAACAAAGAAACAAAGAAACAAAACCTAAAAACAAGATAAACTCAACTCTGATCTGTCCAAAACAGTGATAACATATAAATTTTACGGAATTTTTTTCAAAGTTTGCAACACTGCCCATAACTCAGAGTGAAAATGCAGAAATATAACTGGCAGTGCCAGTGATAATAACAGTTACAATAATAATTACGATAGTAAAGGAAAAGAATCTGAGTGTTAGCATAGAACAGGTTCATGAACACAGGGTTTCTGATCTCTGTCCTTTATGTTTAGTCCACCAAGATGACACAGAAGCTTTCAAGTGTTTCTGTTTTTCAGACAGGTGTCAAGTACTGAGAAATCATCTCTGCAGAAATAATCTCACAGGGCAATTAGGTAGATTTTTTGTAGGCCTGCAGTATACAACTCCTCAGTGAGGGAAAGAAAAAGGGCAGAGAGGGACTTCACTTACTAACTCAAGACAGAAAGTAAAACAATCGAAATGTGAATTTCAGAGCATATAAAATTCCCAAGATTTCTATTCTTTATAGTAAGTACTTATCATCTGGATAACAAAAAAACATTTTATTAAATAAGAGGAATCATTTCTATTGCAACATGGTTCCATTGCTAAGCAAAAAAATAGGTTAAAAGAATATAGAATACTTGTGCTTTTTAAAATCAATATATCTTAAACCTCACACAGTGATCATTTATTACTGAGGGAGTGTGGAGATTTCTGATGCATAAATGTATTAAGTTAATTACATTCAATAAAATTAAATATTACATATATATTTTATTTTTGTTATTGACAATAATATTGCTTAACTCCATGAAAACTGCATTTTTTTACCATAAAAAACAAACAAAAAAAAGAAAGACAGATAAATCCTTTCCCTTTTTCTTTGAGTTCACAAGAATACTTAGGAATTTTAAGTGAATATGATTCCTTACAAGTTTCTGTAATTCTTTAAACCAAGTGTTTTCTAGAGAAAAGTACTTACAGATAAATATCAAAGGTTAGCCACCATCATTAAAAAAAAATTAAAATATGCTCACTGCAAAACACATATGTTTTTCAGTTCATAAATAGAAATACCAAGTCTTGTTAGTCCAGAACTAATTGTTATAGAAAAAAATAAAAAGCTGTTAAAATTATTTTATCCACGCTTGGTTTCCAGCCCTGCTCCTGCTGCTATGCTCACCCTCTTCTGCTCCTCTGGACCCTAAGGCTGGTGATTCCATTCTCATGTATATGAGGAGGGAGGGGAGAGGATAACACTGAGTATCTGTGGTTCTTCACCTAGGGAGATGTGCTGGTTACATCAACAACTTCTTTCTCAACCTACGATTTATTTGGGGTTATTCTTCTAGTTAATATTCTCCTGTGCCTTGGTTTTTCATCATTGGTCTGCAGTTCTTTGTTAATCCAAATTAACAATTTGCGCTGTCTTTTACATATGTCAGACACTTTGTTCACTTTTGAACTCCTGAAACCAATACTGACCAGCTCCTGAGCAGCACTTCTTTAACTGACCCTGGGTGAATTGCTCACACTTGTGATATCTCCAGTGCCAAGGCCGTGTTCCATCTTTTGTCATCACCCCATGCCTGTGCTCCTGTGCACCACATCCTGAGATACACCTCTGATGTGCTTACACTTGAAATTCATGCTTTGGTACCTGGTATACATCTCATGTCCCTTAGGGTCTGGAGCTAAATTATGTCTTAAAAATGAAAATTAATCTCATGAACATTACTTCTTCATTAACCAGAAAGTAGGCTTTAAAAATGCAAGACTTAAACACTTTCTGCTTTTTTAAAAATTATAATTAGTTTCAGCTGAGTGTCCATGATTATCACAGTAAAATAAACACATGTTTCTTAGGTGAAGAGAATCAAGGTTTTGAAATTCTCAGATGGTAATGTCTATAAAGCACATAGCTCCATTCTTAAACAAATTACACTAACAGAAAATTTCAGCCCTCTTCTAAAATCCCATTAAATCTTAGCTTATAATAAATACAGGAATGTACATTAATACTCATTTAAGTTGATTTCAGAAGTAACTTTGGACCTTTTACAGGAAGGACCTCCGAGCATGACCTTATAAAGATTTAATTTCAATTATTTAGCCTACAGAGAATAAAAGTCAAGTAAAAAGTTCCTTGTTTTCTCCTTCATTTGATGTTCATTTACTTATGAGTTAAGCTTATATGTTGAAATGTTCAATTTATATGCTAGAGGACTTAAAACATATAAACAGGACCTTTTATTGACAACACATGTTTCTCAGAAAAATTATAAGGTTGAAGTTTTAAGAAAAAAATTCCTCTAACTTAATACAGAAAAAGACATATGAATATTAGTTATGTATTATTTATTATGACTTATTTATTCTGTACAGTCCAACTGATAAGCATGTCATAAAGGAATGACAATTCTATTTTCAACAACCTTGAATAATATCCCTTTGCATCCTTCAATAACTTTGTGGGCTTCTTTCTTCCATTTCAAATAGATTCAGTCCATGCATTATCCCCTTTTGTTTCTACTCTCCTTTTCAACATGGTTTGTTTGTCTGTTTGTTTTCTGACAGCATCTTAAATTCCTGTGTTTGTATTCAATTAACTCTGACGTGCTTTTCAACTGCAGCATTTTCAAAACTTCATGCATATATTATTTATGCTATCTCACTAGTGCTTTTGAGATGTCTTTCTATTTTTTAAGAGCAAACACTGGTTAATGTATGTTAAATTGAGTTAGAAGGAACAGTTAGAAGATGGGACTGAAAAGATGAGCTCATCTGTTTCAGAGGGAGTAAATAACCACTAGAGCAGCACATCCCAATTTTTAGTCAAGGATAGAAGTGCTACCACCACTTGAAATAATATTTGGTCAGAATATTTTGAAGACTTTTTGTGTGGCAGTAACAATTTGGTCTGCTGAGATCACAGTAATTAGTTTTGTGGAGATACACGTGTTTTGCAAAGAATGGTCTTTGTACTCAGTATAGAAGGTCCAAGGCACATGGAACACACTGATTTACTGCATGTGTTCCTCTCTTTGGTTTGGAGAAGGTCTAATGTGTCCTTCAAGCATCAGCTGCACTGCTTACGTCTACATTGCTATACCAAAGAGGAATGACTCGTACTCCTCTGACCCAGGGTCAGCTGGCTCCACTGTGGATGTTCCTTTTTTGTTGTTTTTTGGTTTTTTTAAGCGTAACTCCTTCTATAACAGATTTGTTTGCGACACAGTTAGTGGGAACAGGTTAAAATGAGTGGTGGAGTGAGCGTACAGTTAAGCAGTGTAGATCATCCAAGAACATTTCTTGAGCTCATTCCCCTGCACTTTTTATTTAGCAGTAAACACACATCATGTGTTCTACATGGGCACAGGCACATATGTTTGAACAATCGAGACCGTTTAATTATAGGAATATGGAAACTTTCTGTTGTCAACACCTGCTGTATCATTCAGTGTGGCTAATATTTGATTGTAGAGATTCTTTCTTCTCGCCCTTTAGTCTCAGGCTTTTTCCATCTTTGTATTATCTTAACCTTGAGATGTTCTGAAACAGTGATAAATAACTAATCAACCAGAGGAATATGAAATAAGACATTCTTTAAGTGTTACAGGACTGCTCTTCTGATCTCAAAATTTTGATTTTGACTAGTCATTTGTAATGGATAATATCTTAGAAAATAATTTTAATAGAGATTTTGGTAAATTTAATTTTCAGATATATGGGGCAAGATTTCCTTAAGGAAATCAGAGTTACATATGTAATACTTTCTTTCTCTCCTGCAGTGTACAGTAAAAATGTTAGATTTCTTTTGTTTTTTCCTTCTGGTGCAAATTTAGAGGCCTAAATTCTAGACTCAGTGCTTCATGATGAACTCAGGTTAAAGCAGAGATTTGTAAAATGTACACACTCTTTCCTTCAAATGAAATAGAAACCCAGAACAGATAAAATTTTATAAATAGTTAAAGATATTGCATGTCATACCTACTCAGAGACTGTGTTACTGTTTCAATGTTCTTCTGTATGGAATTTTTAAGGAACATCTTTCTGAGAAAAAGAAAAAAAAAACCTGACAAATTTCCTTGTGTGTTTAAATTACAGTTTCCTTGTCATCTGCTCATGATTACATAGTCTAATTGTGAGTAGTTATGTCTGGATGGCAACATTGCAAAAAGCCTAAAAAGTAGAATTATATTTATTTGGACAGTGTGTAATAGGATCTGGTTAAACACTTTGTATTGCTCCCTCAGCATTTTGCTGTGGGGAACTACTGGTATCTTAAAGCTTCTGGCATGAAGACAACAGATTAAGCAAGAGTACAGATCTCTTTCTAGTATTAACTATCATCTTCTGAAGGATGAGAAAGGAAGAATTCCATCCCTAGTCTTCTGCAAAAAATGTCAGTGCACCTGTAAAGTTATTGATTCACACATTTTAGGTGGCATCTAACAAAGTCATAAATGCTTATACAGTTGCTAAAAGGTTTTTGGCTATCTAAATATATCAATGTTTTTACAAGTGATAACAGACCGCTAGAAAAAGAAACAAACTAAACAAACACCTGAACCCAAATACTCAACCTTTCCCAGAACAGCGCCATTTATTCTCATTCAGTGCTTCTCTGGAAATTCCCAGGAGGCCATTTTTTCATATATCCTCTTGTTGCACTCCAGGCCATGGTGTACATACAATTTCCTGGTATAAACACACTTCTCTGATTAACTGAAACACTGCCTTCCACTATTTTGGATATCTTGAATGGAAAAAAACCTAACAAACTGCATCTTAGTCTCAGAAGGCCACTATATGAACTTCAGAGGGAATGAAAGGACAAATAACAGGTGATAGTGACTTGACTGATTTGCTGTAGGAGTGAAATATTTACTGCCATTACAATGCTTGTTTTCAAATCAGCGTAAATTGATTACATGATATACATATTTTTTAAAAAAATAAAGTGTTCAAAATGTAATCAATATAAGCTTAACAAGTCATTAAGAATATTAATTCTGAATTAGGTTTTTATAAACAAGCAGATTAGAATATTCAAATTACTCTTATATATCAGTGACTTTTTTTTAATTAACATTTTCATTCCTTAGAGAGGAGAAATCAAAATATTAATCTGATTATACAAAATACTGTGGAAATATCTGTCATTTCTCTTACTATTAGGTTTCATGTTTCCATTGAATTTATTTCCATTTATCCAAGTTTATCTCTATACTTCTTAGACACTGGATAAAATATTAAAATTAATATCTCAATAAACTGAAAAATTGAAGAGGAATCCAGGACAGGTTTAATCTTCTTTAATATCTACTATAATGTACAATGTATCTTACTAAATATATATTATACTAAACTGAAACATTTTATGAAATCCCCAGATCAATAAATGTCAAAATAAAAATAGCTATAAGCATATGTATAGAAGCATTGAAAGCAGATAGGAAATTGAATAAAGAAAAAGCCACAATACACACAAAAGAGGATGGAGAGGTTTGAACAGAATACAAGAAAATTTGAGGTCTTTGTCAAATAAGTGGATGAAACACTAAAAATTTTATTGTTGAATACAATCAGTCATGGAAAGGAATGAAAAGAGCGCCATTATTTGCCCCTATTTCTTCATTTTAATCTATGAATTATTGAAATGACCCTGCGTTTTTACAGTAAGAGAGCCATATGCATACTCTATATCTCTGTAGGCTTTACTGTTATCCATCATTATATTTTGAGAAGTTCAGGATAGTATGGTTACTTAATGCCAAACCCTCCTGTAACATAAAATGTTACATAATTAAATCCACAGGGAAAGTCAATATGAAAGAAACACTTCTATGGTGTGAGTAAATCTTGTAAAGACTGGTCTGCACTGAGAGTGTTTAGGTACATAAACATGACAAAAAATTTCTAGTATTCATATGGGAAGACTAAATGTCAACATTTTTATTCCCCATGTTCCAGAAACATTATATTTGAATCCATCATTCACAGAAACTTGCATGACATATAGGCTCCACAGAGCATTGTAGGGTTAACAGAAAACTCCTATGACAGATTAATTTTGTTTCCTTTTCCAATAGTCAAGCCTTTGGATATATGCGCATCAATTGAAAAGCAGCACAGCTGCAGACTTAATCACATTGAAAAGGAAAATTTTCCGAGTGGAAAAAGAAATCTCAAGGAGCCTCTTAGGCAAGTGAATAAATGCAGTTGCTTTAATGATTTCTGTAATTTTATTGAGGAAAATAATAAACAATCATCATAAGCAAAGCTTTGCTCACTTCATATATTTGTTAGAATTAAAAACTTGGATTTTAGGAGTTGCTGGGAGGAAGACAATATTTACTTTAAATGTTCCTGTTATTTGATATATATTAAATCACTAAATGTGTATTTAATGGACTGAAGAGTCATATATATGCAAATAGCAAAAATTTGAAAGTTTTGTGTGATTTTTTTTTCCACTGTATTTCTTTATGTATGTATTTGTTATTTAAGTAGCTAAACTGTTTTTAAATTTGACACCTGGAATGCTCTAATCTATGGCCTTTCTAAGAGTCCTAATTACTCAATGGCCAGATTAGTAAAATACTTTGAGTCTAGGCGCAGATAGCACGAAAACGAACTTCAGCCTGAGCAAGCCAACCTCCTTCTACGAGTGACAAACAGTCCTTCCTTGGGTCATTCATATCAGGTAATTTATCATCCTCATCAACTGACTTGTAGACAAGTATCTCCCTATAAAAATCACTGCGGTTAGCTGGAGGTTAGTTTCCAATTAATCCCTTAGGAAATTTGTTTTCACCTCACACACACATTCCTCTCTCCAAGAGCCTCATAAAAATGATCAAAAAAACCTTGTTACATAAGGGAGCTTTATTGACAAATGTAAATATTCCAGACAACAATTCTTTTAAGACAGCCTCCCTTGCTGCAATGTAAATCAGGTCAGGGCACCTGAGCAGAGGAATATTTACTGCTGGATTAAAATTGGAATTAGATGACAGGTATCAAGATGATCAAGCTTTGCCAAACTCGGGCATGACCATAGAGGTGGAATTGTCTCAAGAACTAGGGAACTTCTAATTCAAAAGGGAAGATGTAAGAAGTCTGAGTATTTCCAGGATTAGTTGGCAGCTACCCAAGGGAATTTTTTTGTTTGCTTAGAATCACAGTATTAATATGCACAGCTGTTCAGGCAATGATGTTCTAATTGCCTGTACTCAGTTTCACTGTGCTCATTATAAGGCAGTAATATATGCCATCCATTTTTATCCCCTTTAAATTGATTAGAAATAAACACTGGAAAAAATATTGGGAAACATCACTAATAATTACTTAGATGTACAATATCACACCAGAAATGAAGAGTTTAAAAAAAAACCAAACAACTAAACAAACTAGAACTGAAATCAGAAATAATGCCACATGAGAATTGCATGAACTTTTGATTGCTGACTGCATGCAGCATTATCTACTAAGGTTCAGCAGACACAGTAACGGAAGGACCAAGAAAGCAGAAAAGATTATGTGGATTAATATCATATGATCTGGATTAATTTTTTCTCTGTTTTGGGTTGGATATTTTAAATTTTTAATAGGAACTCAAAAACTCTGGAACAAGTGCATTAATAAAAAACATCAGAGAAAGCTATAAGCAAAGTAGATTTGAAGCAACTTTTTGTATCAACAAATAAGAAGGAATAAATGCCTTTGGAAAAATGCATGCAATCTAAAAATATACAGTCTGCTTGAATACTTCTTAAAGCCTTCAATTTTATCAGATTGCATAATTAAAAATTTTGTAGAATCATAGTATCATAGAATGGTTTGGGTTAGGAGGTGACCTTAAAGATCATCAAGTTCCAACACCCTGCCATGGGCAGGGACACCTTCCACTAGACCAGGTTGCTCAGAGCACCATCCAACCTGACCTTGAACACTCCCAAGGATGGGGAATTCACAGGTTCTCTGGACAACCTGTTCCAGTATTTCACCTCCCTCACAGAAAAGAATTTTTTCTTATTATCTAATCTAAATCTACTCTCTTTCAGTTTGAACTCATTCTCCCTTGTCCTGTCACTACATGCTGTTGTAAATAGTCTTTCTGGTAAGTTCCTTTCAGGTACTGGGAGCCCACAATTAGATCACCTCTAAACCTTCCCTTTTCTACTCTGAACTATCCCAATTCTCTCAGTCTTTCCTTGTAGGAGAGGTGCTCCATATCTCTAACTATCCTGGTGGCCCTCCTCTGGACTCGCTCCAACAGGTCCCTGTCCTTCCTGTGCTGGGACCCCAGAGCTGGATGCAGCACTGCAGGTGGGCTCTCACCAGAGCAGAGCAGAGGGGCAGAATCCCCTCCCTCTCCCTGCTGCCCACGCTGCTTTGGATGCAGCCCAGGACACGTTTGGCTTTCTGGGCTGTGAGTGCACAGTGCTGGGTCATGTCCAGCCTCTCACCCACCCGCACCCCCAGGTCCTTCTGGGCAGGGCTGCTCTGTATTGATACTGGGAATTGCCCAGGCCTCAGGAGATTTCCATGGGCCCACTTTTCAAGCCTGTCTAGGTTCCTCTGGATGACATCCCATCTTTCATCTTGATGTCATCTGCAAATATGCTGAGGCTGCACTTGATCCCTCTGTTTATATAATTAACAAAGATATCAAATAATGCTGATCCCAATAAGGACCCTTGAAGGACACCACTTGTCACTGATTTCCATCAGGACTCTGACCTATTGACCACTACCTTCTGGATGTGACTGTCCAACCTAACACACCTCACAGTCCACCTGCCAAATCCCTAACTCTCCAATATAGAGAGCAGGATGTTACGGAGGACTCTGTCAAAGGTCTTACAGAAGTACAGATAAATCACATTTGTAGTTCTTCCCTTATCCACTGAAGTGGTTACTCCATCATAGAAAACCACCAGGTTGGACAGACTAGATTTTCCCTTGGTGAGGCTGTACTGGCTGGCTTGAATCACATCCCTATCCTCCATGTGCCTTAGCACAGCTTCTAGGAGGATCTGTTCCATGAAGGATGCTGATATAAAGAAACAAGGATTGTAAAGGAAAAGGTAAAAAATGGTGATCAAGACAAATTAAAGATTTTGACAGCAAGGTACAAAAAGGCAATATTTCACTGTGAATTTTAGGCCACAGACCAGTGCAATTCATTATCCTGAATTTAATCATAACAGAACTAATTGTTTTAGCTATTTTTCATCAACATAGCTTTGTTAAAATAATATTTCTTAATATAACTCAGCTGACTGATGAGAAGCTCTGAAAGAATCAAATACAAGTCATGAAATTTTGTGCTATAGTTTTTCCCACTACATATTTAATGTACATTCCTTTAATATTTTTGTAACACAATGGGATCAAAGATATCAGTTATTGTGATATAGCAGATGTGTGAAAACAGAAGAAAAAGCTTAATAAATATAGGAGGCCCCAAAAACTAAAAGAAAAAAATAGTTTCCACATCTGCTTATTGATCTCCACAGAACCATGAAACAGACCAGATTGGAAGGGACCTTGACAGAATGACTGGTCCAAACTTTCACAGTTTAAATGAGATTTAAAAAAAAAACGTTGAGATTGTCTAGCTTCCCATGTCCAGTTTAATTCTTTTTCATAGCAACATTTATGTCAGCAGCTGCAAACGCTCAGCATTAATGTGGTTAACTGATAGGTGGGATCACAGTACATCCTGCAATGCCTTCTTTATGAAGAGCAAAATTTGTCCCGATGTATATGAAAGTTCAACCTTTTTTTTTTTTTTAATTTTCCATCAGTGCAGCAGAGTAGTAGAAAGAAGATTCTCAACAAGGCACAAGAAACAGGACACTGATTGTGCACATGATTAATCATAACCTGCCAATCTGTAGCTAAATATTGTCAGTGCAGTATGTAAATAACTCTGTCATCTATTACAGTGGATGATAGCGTCATCAGCTCTGGGTCTCTCCTGTTGAATCATGAGGTTTGGTGAGACCCTCTTGCTTTCTAAGCTTGTCAGAGAGGTCTAGGGGTAGCTTGGGCAACTTAGCCTCAGATTTGGTGAACAGTTTATGTCTGAAGGGTTACAGCATAAAAAGTATACCTACAAAGAAAAAATCTGTGTAGAGAGCAGAAGTATCTCAACAAATTCACAAATACATTTCTTTCCTGAATGAACAGTAGGATTTTTTGGGTTATTTTTGCATTTAGAATGGCTTTGTGACCAAGGGAAATTTCTAAATATGGGAAAAATATAACTGGCAGATATAAGAAACACTGACACGTATGACACAAAACATTTAATCAGCTGATAAGTTCCGTGCTGCATTTTCAATTTCTCTCTTCAAGTGAAATCCTACCTGTTTACTGTTTGAAACTCCATAGCATTAGCCTATATGTGATGTCTACTATTTTGCTCAGGAAAACACATCAAATTAACTAAATTAATACTTTAGGATGTATATTTTTACTATTACCTCAATATTTTTATAATTTTTAAAATAAAAGATATGATAGTTAAACTTGATCTGCCCATAGGTATGGTGCAGTAACATGTAATTTAATGAATATAAGAAACACTGCTCTTCACTGGATATTTGCTGCCATCTGCAGGCAAAATGTGAGAAATATTTATCTAGAAATAAAATTCTGACTTTTAATATTCTCCCTCCCCTTCCCAAGAAAACTTGTTTGTTATGATTATATAATTGTTAACTGAAAGATACAAGTGGATACAACTATCATCTGGAACAAACTCCTGGGAAATTTGTTGAGCATTTAATATTAATTTTGGGTTATATTTTTGCTATTGGATTTTTTAAAATGTAAAAATAGTGTAGATTCTTATAGTTTTTCATTTGATTGGGAAGTTTGGGGATTTTTTTAGCATTAAAAAATTCATCTAACAAGGTTTCTCTAACAGAAACTAGTGCACTTTGAAGTGTAAAATTTGAATTTGGCTGAACCTGCAAATTTTAGTAATATAGATTTCTCAGAGTTTCCCACTGCAAAAGACCTGTGTCACTGTCTTTGTATATTTTCACGGGCAAGTTCAAGGGCTACTGACTTTTTTTTTTCCTCTCTTATGTCTCTCACCTTCAAAGAGCTGGTCTCAGAAAATCTGTTGATATCTTATTTCTAATTCATCAAGAAGGTTAGCTGTTGTGCTGTTTACCTCAAATTCTTTTTAAAAATAAGGTTTTGTAGGGTATTTACAGATTTTTTCCTTGTAGAAAATGAGATGGAATTTTATACAATTTTTATTCGTAATTCTTAAGGTAAACAATAGAAGTTCATTAAAAAATCACACAATACTCCAAGGGGAATGATTTGGAAGAATCAAGCAGAGGATCTACAGACAAAAGTTAGAGTGACATAGATGTAGGTAAATTATTTGCTGTAACATAAACATTATTCCATTCAAACATGTTTATATAATAATACAAAGCTTTTTTTTTTTTTTTTCCCCCGGGGCTGCTCTGAAAAGCTCAGAACTTTGCTGAAGTATGTCATTGTAGATCATCCCAGCACGGACAGGATTAAAGAATAAAACTTCTTAATAGTTTTTGTCACTTTTTTGTTTGTAAATTACTAGTGAGGCATTCAATTTTACTCAGACAAACAAAACAGCATGAGGCAAATATTTAATGAAAGCATATATCAAAGAAACTTTGAGTTATTCACTGTCATTGTTACAGAATTTCATATATTGCTTCATATTTTCTTCAATATGGATTTCAGATAATATGCTTTTTTGCTTTCAGAAATAACCATTATTTGTGAAGACAAGTCTTTAGATTGTATTGATCTAAATTCTCCGTTTTATATTAAGCCTTTCTCAATAATAAAATAAATGGTTTATAACAATACAATAAATCATGTAGGTCACATTTATAATACATGTTATTTCATTATTTTCTCTTTCTTCTTCTATTTTTTCACTTAGGTGGTGAGAGTCGTAGAATGGTTTGTTTCAGAAAGCACCTTTAAAGATCATCTAGTTCCAAGGTCCCTGCTGTAAGCAGGGACACCTTCCACTACACCAGTTTACTCAACACCCCATGAATCTGGTCTTGAACACCTCCAGGGATGGGGCATCCACTGCTTCTCTGGGAAACATGTTCCTTTGCCTCACCACAACCAAAAAAAAAATAATTCTGGCTTATGTTGCCCTTATAGTCCCTTTTAATTAGTGAAAGGCTGCAGTAAGGTCTGCAAAGCAAGGGTGGAGATGGAAGCAAGAGTGTGGTTTTTTTATATCAGTGAATGAGTTTTTGTAAGTTTGTGTTGAAAAACAGAATCAGAACTTTGAGGGAGTAGTGAGGTTTAATTGTGACATGGTTTGTAATCCTCCTGAATGGGTAAGGGAAGATAATTAATTCTGTACATAACATTATCTCTGGAGTCTTAATATAATCAACAGACTTGCAAAATTCCAAAGCTTATGCAGTAGTAATTGCAGTATTCACCAGTAGAATGAGACTCAGATTCAAAGGAAAGTCAACAGAATTAATTTTATGGGAATTTCTGATGGTTTCTTTTACTGGCTCTTAAGTCTAGGTTTTAGGCTCATATCTAAATCACTGCAGTCCATTTACTTAAAAAAGTCCTCTGGTCACAAAGTGCTGTTTGTAACTAGAGTTAAGAAAATGTGAGATGACTTCCGTACTTAGTCCTTCTACTCTCTCCCTTCCTCTTCCCCACACACCTCTCTGCCTGCCTCCTCACCAAAAAAGGAAAAAAAAACCCAAAAAAACAAACCCTAACAAAAAATGGTTTTCCGAACAGGCTATTGCTTAAAAACCTTTCTGATTATTTTAAAATCCTGCACTTCCGTTTTGCACAACTTAATTCAGTTTGGTACTGATCTCTCAGAAACATGTGATGCTAGTTATTAGGCCAAAATTTATTTTTAAAGTTGAAATTATATATGAGTGTGCAGTGAGGTTCTTTCAATTAATTCAGCTGCAGTGTGTGCCTTGCCTTCTGTCATCTGCATTACAATAGTAGTGACTTCCTCGCCTCTGTGGGCAGTCAGCCAGAAAGACAGAGTAACCCCAGTGTCTCCCTGTGCTTTCACTGCCACTTCAATGGACTATTGCTGTCAGCAGTAAAAATACAATAAATTGAGGCTCTTTCTTCAGTAGAAATCCTAAGACAGAATTAAGGCATACTTCAATATTTTACTTGAGACTGGGACCATCTGTTAAGATCCAGCTGGTTGGCTCTTGGTCTAATAGAGTGGAAATGGATCTTGTGACTATCTATTCAGGTGGTTTCTTCAGCTGTCTTTCCCATTGTTAATCTTTCAGTAATCACATTCTGCGTCACTGAGCAGTCAGAGCAATTTCCTCTCTCAGGTCAAACCCCAGGGGTTATGCTTTAAATTTATGTAGTTAATTACCAACTTGCTGAGTTCAAGTCCTGTTAAGCTTTACACAGGAGGGAAGGAAAAGAGGAGGAATATTGGAATGGAGAAAGGATTTCTGTTTTAAAGAACACATTTAAGAGTCAGATGCCATTCAGCTAAGTAAAGAGCAACAGAAAGGTTAGGAGATGCTGAAAGTGAATCTGCCCAGGACATTTAGTGATGTTGTGTATTCTGCCACTGCCAAAAGGTGGACTGTCTATTTACTAAGCTGAAAAGAGGTATTTTAAGCATCCATCAATCTTAGATACAAGCTTCATAAGTCTCATCCCACTTTTTTTTTTTTTTTTTTAATTCATTGCCAAAGGTAGTATGAAATACCTGTCCACCTTCAGGACAATAGAATTGATATCCTGGTGGGCATCTATCTTCTCATAAATTAACTCAGGGAATTAATGACTGAGTCAAGTCCTGCTTTGTACTGACTGACTTTATACATATTATCATTATGGTGTCTTCCAGCTTCCTAGTCAACATCCTCTGATTTTCAATCTAGTTTTCAGTTTAAAATATCCCAACAACTGTAGTTGTGCACTTTTAATGGCTTTTCAGTGTATAAAGGAGGCTCATAAGAAAGGTGGAGAGAGACTTTTTGCAAAGGCTTGTAGTGACAGGACAGGGCGCAGTGGTTTGAAATCTAGAGAGGATAGATTTGGATTGGACATAAGGAAGACGTATTTTAGGATGAGGTTGGTGAGACACTTGAACAGGTTGTCCAGAGAAGCAGTAGGTGCCCCATTCCTGGAAGTGTTCAAGGCTCACTTGAATGGGACCCCGAACAATCTGGTCTACTGGAAGACATCCCAGTCCATGAACTAGATGATTTTTAAGGTCCCTTCCAAATCAAACTATTCTATGATTCTACCATGTAGGATGCATTTAGAGAAGAGTTAGAGGCAGAGACAGAGAAGTAGAGACAATCTTATGATTTTTTTTTTTGCTTAAAGAAAAACCCCAAAGCATAAAACTCCTACACTTTAGATAACTTTTCTTGCTGATACTCTTTTACGGAAACTTTTAAAGGTAACTTAATAGAATGTATTAGTAACTCATTTTTCACATTTGGAAGAAAAGAGAAAATTGAGTACCAACATTTCTTTAAAAAAAAGAGAGATGAAAATTGGCAGAATTTAATACATATCATTATATCAAATAATGTACTCATTATATTGTTAGATATTTTATTTCAGGTGACAAAAAAGTGTATTCTGCTCATTAGAGTTTTTGTACTTTGAATGTATAAGCTTTTTCTTTTGAGAAAATTTGCAGTGTAAAATGACAAATTGTTTGCAACTTCATCACATTTTCAAGTTTTAGCAATTTTTTTTCACTTTCAGTAAATCTTCCACTCAGACAGAAAAAGGACATTACTTGAAGTTTTTTCTTCCTCTTTAGCTGGAATAGAAAAAATTGCTGTTGAGAAATTTACAGATTAATATACAATCTCAAACAGACAAGACATTTTGTGCAAGTCAAACTACATATAAAAGACAATGTTAAAAGCTAGGTCATCTCAATGAACACCTAGTAGGAGGAGTAATCAATGCCTCAGTCATTCTGTGTTCTTCTAGAAAAGGTAATAATGTCATAGACAACAGCGGATTTTCTACTCTCACACTCACATCACATAGACTCCATATAGTATTTCAGGGTTTGGGGATTTGTTTTGGCTTGAGGGGTTTTTAAAATTATTATTATTAATATTATTTTAATTTGGGAGGTCTTGGTTTGTTGTTGTTGGTTTTGTTTTGGGCTTTTTGTTGTTTTGAAGGGTTTTTTTCTTTTTTTTTTCTGTTTATGTTTTGTTAATTTAATACACACAACTGCCAAATCCACACAAACTTTCTGTGGATGTAAATTTAATGAAATATAATTTAATTAATTAAAATCTGATTAAAACTAACGCTGCTTATTTTAGTTAAATGGACAGGATGAATTCTATAGGAATTAAAAGCAGAATTCAGCTACTCCATATTCAGAAATTCATAATCACACCATAAAATCCAGTAAATCTATGACTGTTTAAATATGAATTTGAAATTTACTGGTAGAAAATAATTTAACAGAGCTATCAGACCATCTTATTTTAAAAATCCATGTTTTATTAGTGTTTTTCAAGTACTTAGTAACTAGTCATTTATGCAAGGAACATATTTTAAAGGATTATGGTAAGTCTCTAGACAATACTGTCAACCCAAAATTCAAGTACAGTAAGGACAATTCCTGTCCAAGAAAGTTTAATAAATCCAAAGAATTTATACAACTAGTGAGAAGAATTGCAGAACCCAAGTGATTTGCAGACAGTCAGGTGACAGGTAGGAACGGATTTGAGTGACTTGACTTCAGGGCCACTGTTCTAACCTGGTCTCCTTTGTCTTAGAGGTATTTCAAAATCACTTAAGTTGTGTCCAGTACATCCCAGGGACAGTTTTGAAAGTTAATGTTGAAGGAAATGTAAAAGGAAATTTGATTAAATTTAATACTTTTTTCAAATGACTGTTGTGAAATTAAACCCCCCATTATCTTTTCTAATAGCTTTTAATATTTCCTGTGGATTAACTGGATAATGAAATCAATAAATGATAAATTTATGTTTCTTAAATTATATGTCAAAGGTTAGAGAAAAAAAATTACACTGGCTCTGAATTGTGTTGGAGAACAGAATAGTTTTGTAATAATGTGTGTTTTAAATCGAGGATAAAAGGAATCATGTTTCTGTCACTATGTTTCTCCCAGAACAATTAATGCTGTTGTTCCCTTCAAAGCATTATTTGGAAATAAGAATATGGTTCTTTCAATATTCTTATTTCCAGAAGATCCTTCTGTGATTATCCATCTTTTTTTTTCTGATGTTAAACCACATTGCTTTCTTATCAAAGTACTCAAAATTAAACTGCATTGAAAATTGAGTTCATTTCTAACAAAATATGCATTCAGCAAAGAATGTAAAATAATAATTGTAATAATGATGATGATGATGGTGATGACAATTAATAATAATAATAATAATAATAATAANATAATAATAATAATAATAATAATAATAATTATTATTATTATTATTATTATATAATGTGCAAACTTAATTTAGAAGCCAGGGAGTTTCCTTAGATTCTGGATAGATAAAAACTTGAATACCAGTTTAGGTGGAATCTTATTTTCCTCTGTTTAACTGGTCAGAATAAAACATGTTCATCATTTCTTTCCATATCAATTAACATCCTTGTTAATCTTTTAACCGTGTTCAGAGATTCTTTATTGTGTCCCATGGCTTCAGAATGCCATGAACCTATTCTTGTAATGAATCCAGTTGTTACTTTTAAAAGTTTTTTCTACATACACAATGCATATATAATCTGATTAAAAAAAAAAACCTCATTAAAATTCTACTAAAATTCTAGGGTTATAATACATGATTACTTGCTGGAGCCAAGGTTTTCCTTTGAATTAATGAAATGACGTATTCTTAGGCTTGAACACTCAGCACATTACACAGATTTAATAAAACTACTGGAAGTAGGTAAATTTACATAGGCTGAGAATCTGTCCCTTAATTTTTAATCTTGTTTCCCAAATATTTTTTTTCTAATTGCTCTCTATATTCAACTTTAGAAGTATCTGGCAGTTACAGTGGGATAGTTATCAAATATTTAATTAAATTGTGAAGTCACAGCTATATTTTACTGCAAAATATTCCCTAATGTTTTAAGCCAATTTGTTCAATATTGAAATTTTAAAGAATAAGAGGCCCATCATCTTGGCATATATCAGTTTATAACATTCTGAGAAAGTAAGTGAATACCGCTTCCAAGTCCACTTTTGATTTGAATAAATAGAACAAATAATTTCCTACATTTCTTCCTATTGTCATTGTTTTTTAGTCAATCCTTTTGTTCTTTACAGATGGCTTCACAGGCAAAATACATCTTTTTTGAGAATTTTCAAAATTGCTGTTTTGTAATTGGTGTTTTATTGATTTTTCCTTCACCAGGGAAAAAAGTTAGAGACATTTATGGTTGTTTGATTGGACTTGAGAATCGGATTGAAGAGGCTATATCCTTTAAGCAAAAGTCTGGATGCAGAGTTGTGCTAATACTAAAAGAAAAGTAAACAAATAACAGTTTATTTTAACATGTTACTTCATAACCAGAAATTTCTGTGTATTTGGGTACAGAATTGGTAAAATGATTCAACACAGTGTTTCAGTGTTACCACAGGCCTTCATTGTACACACTGAGTGCTTTTGTCTATGTAGTACTCTCTCATTTATCATTAATGACATAAAGGTAAGTTTTACCTGACGAAGGAGATATTTTTTTTTTTCCCTGCAAGAAATGCTCAGATAAATACCAGATAAAATCATGCCTAGTCACTTCCTGAGCAATGGTAACCAGTGGAAAATTCTCCCCCAGATTTTACTGCTGAGCACGTGGTATGGGCACATGGTATGGGATATCTCTATGGTGAGTTGGGGTCAACTGTCCTGACTGTGCCCCATCACACCCTCTGGTGCACCCCTAGTCAATTCTTCTTTGGTGGGAGGGAGAGCAGTGTGAAAAAAAAGAGGTCTTGATGCTGTATGAGCACTGTTCAGCAAGTTCTAAAACACTGATGTCTTATCAAAACTGTTTTGATCAAGGACAAAACAGATTCAGCTTGGGGAAACTAGTTCAATTTATTGCCAATTAGTACAGAGAAGGATAATGAGAAATGAAACTAAATCTTAAAACATCTTTTCTCTACCCCTTCCTTCTTCCTGGGCTCAATTTCATTCCTGCTTTTCTCTACCTCCTTCCCCCCAGTGGCACAGTAGGACAGAGAATGGGGGATTGTGGTCAGTTCTTCATTCGTTGCCTGTGCTGCTCCTTCCTCTTCAGGGGGAGGGCTCTCCATGCTCTTCCCCTCCTCCAACATGGGGTCTCTCCCATGGAAGACAGTTCTCCATTAAATTTTCCTCTGTGAATCTTTCCCCAGTTGTTCATGAACTGTTCCAACATGGGTATCTTCCATGGAATTGTAAGTCCTGCTAGGAGTCTGCTGCAGTGCAGCTATCAACTGTGAATAAAATTATTGATTTTTAGGAGCTAACAATCTCTTTCCAGGTTGTTTTGTTTTAGAAGACAGAACAACAGGAAAAAAAAAAGAAAGAAAAGAAAAGAAAAGGACCTCTATGTTCTAAACTATTCTACCAGGGCATTTGCTTAAATATTTGCAAAACTATTTCTGCTATATCTGTATCCTCAGCATGCTAGAAAGCCTTAAATCTGCTTTTCATAAATTCTTTCTAGATATTGCTTAGAGAGTTTCAGTATCCTCAGCAAGAGATGACTCTTTGTCACAGCAAGGTATTTGTCTAATGATTTGATTAAACTTTTAGGAGAGACATTACAAACAACAAAACACTGTCATGTTAAGAATAAAACCTCTTAACAAATAGGATATGAAACAAGAATGTTAATTTTCTGTTTGATAATAAAGAAACACTCTTTTTCACAATACAGACTAAAAATAAATGTATTATTATTTTTCTTATCTGTAAAATGTTAGAAAAAATAATAATGACTATTCTAAACCTGAACATTTTTCACCCCCGGAATGCACTGGAAAGAATCTGTTACCATGATTTCTTGTCACTGATAGTCATGTAAAGGAAAAAAAAAACAAACCACTTTTCAGGAGAGGGGATACAACAATTACAATTTTAATTTTTCCTATTTGATTTCCTACATCTGATCTCTCTAGCTTAACCAATTGACTTAATAAACTCAATACAAATATTAAAGATGCATTCAGTTACTTAGTTTACAAGAGGGATCGTTTTCAGACAAGGTCAAATACAAATGAGCTGGTTGAGTGGGAAATTGTATGCAGCTGTTACAGTTAGTTTCTTTCCCTCACAGAGAACTGTTTGCTCAAATCCTGTTTGGTAGGCAACAGTGAATTTGCAGTACTTTTGAAAATTATTTTATAACACAAAAGTGGTGAAGCCTGTGCAGCTGCTTTCCACCTGAACAGCTACAGATCCTTTCCCTCAGCACAGCACAAGGAGAACATCCTGAAACAGAGTTTCACCCTTATGTGTTAATAAAAAGTCGAGTTTGAAGGGCTGAAAACAGTGGTATATCCTAGATCCCACAGATAGAAAGTAGACTCTTGATCTCCCTCCCTTCCCTTTTTACCAAGATGAAAACTATGTTCGAAAAAGCACAAAAATCACTGACAGAATATACTTTCTTCCTGTTTACTAATTTATTTACAAATTTCTAATCCCACAGTAGTGCCAATTCCAAAGAACAGGTATTGGGTATTGAAGCTGTAGATTTTAAAATTAAAGTCTATGCTTTTCACAGAACTGCCACTTCAGTAAGTGAAATTAGATACTAAGGACTTACTGCTTTGTCTTCTTGGGAAAGTTGATTTTCAGAATAGTATTCTCTGAAATGCTGTGCTTATGAACATATCTAGTCAGGCATCATATTTTGATGAAAAGCATTATTATCCCTTTACTAAGAAGCAGTTCCACATATTCTGATTTACTTTGGGATTTCAAATATTCTGTTTTCACCTAAGGTAACATCACTACTAAATAAACACCACACCTCAGTCCTTGTAGCTGTACACACACAGAAGTTTTATCTGTATTTCTGAAGGGAACTATCCATGAAAAAAAAAAAGTTATTAAAACTTTTTTCTAGAAAACAAAACAAAACAATGTGTAGTTATCTTTTTTATATCTTGTATATTATATCAGTAACTGTTCCCATAAAAAACAATTTGCAAGCAAACTAAAAAAAAACAGGAAAGAAGGAATGAGAAAGAATTTTATGATTCAGGTGTGTTTTGATTAATTTCCATCTTATTGCCATTGTTTTAGCATCTTTCAGTAAGAATATATTTCATTTAGAAATAATATCAATCATGTACGAAAAGGTGAAAAGGAGAGAAATGCCCTGAAGAATGCTGAAGAATACATCCAATTTTTTTCCCCAGATGAAAGCATGAACTCAATCTGCACCACTCAGCTCTTTTAATATTTTAAAATGGGACTCAGCAGTTAGTCTTTCTCATTTAAAGAATGTAAATGACAACAGAGCTTTCAGTTGCTAGGGGGTTTGTTTCTTTGTGGCTGTTTCTTTAAGTTTTAATTTAAAGATGAAAGCAATATTCACCAGTTACACAGGACAAAAGAAATAGAGATTATGTAATGGGGTTTTTATTATTTAAGGAAAAGCTGACAGAAGAACAAGAGCAACTCATTGCATGCCTTTCATTGTTAGGTTTATCTTCTCTTCTCTTAATAACCAGTTTCAAAATATCTCTGTGTGTGTGCATGCTATAATTTTAAAGAAATATACTATATTCTATATAGCTCACTGCTACTTTCCTTAACAGGCTAGTGTATATTTCAAAAAAATTCTGACACTTTTGAGCAATTTAGAAGATATCATTGTTAATGTCATGACTTACGTATACATGCTTATTCATACTTGACACAACACTCTAAAACAAATCATTATGAGATTCAGAATACCTATTTGTAAATAAAGCATATTTCCTGCAATTTGCAGAGTTTATAACATAATAATATAGAATCATGGAATGGTTGTGTTTGGAAGGGGACCTTAAAGATTATCTAGCTCCATCCCCCTTGACATGGGCAGGGAAACTTCCACTAGACCAGGTTACTCAGAGCTCATCCAGCCTGGATTAAACACCTCCAGGAACGGGGCATACACAACTTCTCAGAGCAACCCATTCCAGTACCTCACCAACCCCATAGTAAAGAATTTCTTCCTAATATCTAATCTAAAGCTACCCTCCTGCATCTTAAGGCCATGATCCCAGGTCCTATCACCATATGCCCTTGTGAAAAATCCCTCTCCAGCCTTCTTGAAAGCTCCCCTTAGGGAGCCTTGAAGGCTTCTCTTCTTCTGCTGGAAGACTGCTGTACGGTCTCCCTGAAGCCTTGTCTTCTCCAGGCTGTACAGCCTCAGCCTGTTTTCACAGGAGAGGTGTTCCAGCCCTGTGATCAGCTTAGTGACTGTTCTCTGGACTTGATCCCACAGGTCCTCATCTTCCTTGTGCTGAGGACCCCAGAGCTGGATGTGGTACTCTGGGTGGTTTCACGCCTCCTTGATGCAGCCCAGAATGCAGCTGGCCTTTTGGACTGCAAGCACACAGTGCTGAATCATGTTGAAATTTTTGTTCACAAACACTCTCAATTCTTTTTTCCCAAGGCTAGTCTCCATTCTCTACCCAGCCTTGTGCTTGGAACAGCGCCAGACCAGGTGCAGAACATGAATGCTGCCATCAGGGCTCGTACTACCTTAAACAATTCAACGTTAACTCTGGCATCCTTGTGGGTGAATGCACTCACGGGCCACAACCTTAAGTATCCACTACATTCCTTCAGTTTTGTGCTGCAAAATCACCACTGTAAAGGTTCTGATTTTATTCTATATACTCTAGATTTAAAATGTCTCCAAAATACAAGGCATTATTTAAATAACAGTTATTTTTTTCATTGTATTTCAATGCTTACAAAAAGTACATACTGTAGAAGCAGGAACAAGACAAACTTTTTTGTGCCCCAATATAATTTATAAGCACAAATATTGATCTGCAGGAACTTCATGTGTATGGAAAAACAGAAAAATAACTAGAAATGTGTGCATTAAATCCACAGGAAGACATAGATAATATTAATAGTCTGATTCCTCCATTTTTTTTCTTTTATTTTGTTGTCTTTTTGTTTTTTGGTTTTTTTTTTTAAAGGAAGGAAAGAAGGAAGGAAGGAATGTAGTGGCTTGAATTGCCTCCATCATCACTGAAAAAGCTTCAGTAAGCAGTAAGCACGAATATGAACTTAAATTTCAGGTATAAATATGGGATATGTAACTCCCTAAAGAGAATTACTTTATTCTCTGAAAAAACTCGTCTCTGGAAAGAGAGAGATCCCAAGTACCTGCCTTCTACACACTATTCTGTGCTTGCCAGAGAAAGTAAAGTATCAGAGAATAATGAGAAAGAGAGCAGAGGCAGCAGAGAAAAGCACTAGCACAAACGTAACCTTGCAAAGCACAAGGAGGAAGAAGACAAAATTGTTATGGCTACCATTCGTAATGACCCACGGCTGTGTGAGCAGCCTTGTGGACACTCTCCCAGCACATGTCTGCAAGCATATTAAGGCAAACGGGTTTTGTGAGCACGGTGAAAACTCCACGGCAGATAGAACCCCACATATTTTAGGAATGACCTTCCTCTGTACCTGCAGGCCTGCTGACTGGACAAACAGCAAATCTGCCCTCAGGGGCAGTCAAACACAGCACAGTCAGTGAAAATGCCTCTCACAGTATTTCTACAGCTGAGTGAGTTTACAAAGCATGTCCTTGCTCAGGGCCATATCTACTAGAACCGCAGATCTATTGTAGATCTACTAAAATCTACTAGTAATAATTTACAGAATCTAAGAGTATAGTTTAAGTGATTAGACAGGCTGGTCTCTAATGGAAGGATTAATGTCACATTTTAGACTATTTTGTACTGGAGCATTTTATCATAGTGTCCTACTACAACTTGACAACACTAAAATAAATTGAAATTCTGATGGAGAATTTTCCAAGAAAAGAAAGGCTTGAAGCTTTGATTGAGAACTTAAAAAGTACAGTCAGATGTGATTTTTTTATGGCTTCCAAAATCCAAATGGCATACTATTTTTTCATTCTTTGTGAAAATTTAAAAGGAAATATTCCACATCCCATGCTCTCATGTACTTACTGGAGCTTTTCTAGCCCTTGACATATTCTGTAAAGCCTTGAGCAAATCTTGTGGTGTCGAATGGAAACAGTATGAATAGAGGAATGATAGTAGAGTAGGTGATAGATCATAGATTAGCAGAAACATACTAAAAGACAACAAAGTTAAAACCTGCAAGAAAAAAAGTTATTTAAAAAACAACACAGATTTTTAGTTTGGGTAATGAAAAAATTATCCATAAAGGGACATAGACTGTAAAGAGGCAAAGTTAACTCTGAGACTATATTCTCTATATTCCAATACCAGAAACTGTTTGAATGTTTGGGGATTTAACTTAAAATTAAATACCTTTCATTTTTTTTAAATAGTACCTAAATTTTATTAATGAAAATTTGATTTTTTTAATCAGGCTTTTTAATCTTAGGTTAATTTTCAGTGTGTACTTATATCATTCTAAATTAGCAGCAAACAAATCCTATTGCTTTATATTTGGGAGGTCATGGGAGCAATATTCTGTAGAAGAAGCACCAGCCATGGAACCATTAAGGTGCTGCACCTCTGGAGGACAAAAATTTGGAAATCAGTTTAAAATTCAATAGCATTGGAAGGATGCAAGTATGTGACTCTGTGTCACACAGAATATCTGTCTATTTTTTATAGCCCATGGAGTACTATTTCATGAGTATTGATGAAAACACGAAGTAAAATGATTTTCACTCAGCTGTAGAATGGAATCACTTCAATATTTATATGGACTATTTAGAACTGAGGTTGATAATTTACTTCTGAATTCACTGAGAGAATGCATGCTTGCACAACAAATTAAAGGCAATTATATCAGGGAGTATTATTTATGTGACACAGCATGGCACAGTTTGACTTGTAATATTATAATATAATCTGTTGTTTCCAGCACCTCCTAGATATAAATTGGTTCAGTAGATCCTTCAAAAGTTCCCACACTTTCTTGAATTCTGTTTGAAGTGCCATCTCCTCTCTTTACTTCTACCTGGGATCTGTAACTGAGTTTTGTAACCACCAATCTCAACCATTGCTTTATTCAGGGTGAAAACAATAGGAAAGTAAATGACCATGTGCCATTTAAATTGTCTCTGTGATGACATCAGTTAATTTAAAGTGTCTTTAGCTATGACACATGTGAGTGCATATGAATCCAAGCATAACTAAAGAGCTGACCAAGAGGTTTGAAAAAAGAAATCTGATTGTGACATACTCATCAAAAAGTCATTGGAAATAATATCCTAATGAAGGACAGAGAGAAAGTGGAGTCTGCAAAGTACAGCTATTTGGGGAAACATGATGAAAGAGAATTTTAATAAAAAACATTGCTTCACAAAGACTACAGTATCTTGCCCAGAAGTCATTAGGAAATTGAAAGCAGAGTTCAGAAAATCTCTGCACTGGGTGCAGTGTGCTGTTGTGCATCCTGATTTTTCTGTAATACACAGACTTGAGGCAGCAAACAATGCCACAGGTCCTGACTGCCTACCACAGAAACCTACAGTCTGCACAGTTTGTGGGTCTCAGGCTTCTTCTGTGGCTTCTTCATACTGAAACCCCATAAATCAGGTTCTTATTATAATTTTAGGTTACCTGCATCAGAGTCAGTCTGACTGTCAGTCTGGAAGCATAGGGGTTCTAGGGAAGTAGTGAAGTACTGTCCAAGAAAACATATAATTAAGTAAAGGTTATAATAATAAAAATATTTTACAAGATGTACTCTTTCTAGAATAAGGTGTAGTATGAGGTAAAACTTTGATTAATAAAACTGCCTCCTTTTATCTGTCTCTGTATCTCACACCAGTTATTTAATGTGAATTAAAGCAGACAATCATGTTTGGATGTTCAGGGTTTGTCTCCACATCAGAGTGAATGGAAGTAGAAGTTTCGCTTCTCTATTCTATAAAATAAATTTAGCTAGAAATAGCATTTTTAAAGCTAATTTTAAAATTTAATTTCTCTGTTTAATTGGTATTAAAATACTCAGACTGCTCAATCTGATACTCAGACTATAAAGAAGGTGTCTTAGTTATGTTTATTCTTAGATGATTTCTTATGCAAAAGTTTATTGCTATTGAATTTGATAACAGATTTATCATGGCGAATATCAAGCACATGAGTTTACTTGGGAGCAATATGCTACACTATGTATATAAACTACCATAAGTCATTCAAATGTATGAAGCCACTGAAATCAGCAAAGTTAAATTGGGAACAGCTTTGTTCCTATTTACTACAGGGATAGAATGTTCACAACATGAAAAAAATTGCACAAAATATTCTAAGTGTTTGTATCTGCCAAGTGGCCCGGGATGCTTGGTTTCCCCCATTGCTGGCACCTGGGAGATGCGTGTCTGTGCACCCAAGACAGGTGCACAGCCCCAGTCCTGCTGCGGGTGTTCAGATCTCCTTGAACACACACACACAGACAACCTACCTCTCCACCAGCTGGCCCTCGGAGCCTCCCAACTGCGGCTGCTTCACTCACAGACAGCACAGGCAGATGAGTCCCAGTTGACCCCCAGGCCCCACAGTACTTGACTTGGACCTTCTGTCCCTTCAGTAGCCAATTTGCAGACACTCCGGTCACTCCAGTGTCTGCTTACCTTGTTTCGGATAAGTCCCTGTTGCCGGCCACTAAGAATCACACACGTATGTCCGTACGTGCCTGTGTGACATGTGTGGATCCTGCAGAACAGGTTTGTTCTGTTCAGTGTCCTCAGTAATAGCCTCCCACCTGCCCATGTTGGGATACCCCTAACACCATGGCTTTCCGTGAGACACGAGTTCAGGATCGGCTTCCAAGAGTGTGCATCGGTGTGTTAGCAGAAGGGAAGAGGAAGAAATGGGTGTGAGTGTACACAGGCATCATCAGAAGGTGCATAAGCTGACCTCAGAAGTCCAAAGTTCTCCTAAGTCCTGTCCTCACAAGTGTATAGAACAAGTGCAACAGAATATTATTTGCCCATTGAACAAACTAAAAGAAATCAGGTAAATAAGCAGAACTTTTCCAGAAAAAAAAGCAAAAGAACATAAAAAGAATCCAAAAACCAACAGCAACTCAAATGTAATGTACTGTATTACATACATTAAGTCAGTAGTTCAGTTCCAAATATGATTTTAAACAAACACAAAACTATATTAAAAAGACAATCAACCAACAGACACATAACAATTTTTAATAGATGTCAATCACTAGTATTTGGCCTAGTTCATTTAAACATTAGATGGTCCTCTAAAATAGGTCATTCAAGTTTCAAATATAAGTAGAAGTCTCTCTCTATTTAATCAGGGCAATTAAATGTGTATTATTAAGGGTTTATTCCGTTCTTTTAATCATTATACAATTTATAAGTCAGTTTCTTTTATCTATAACTTGGATCCTTGAACAGAGAGCACTTGAGGGATTGAGTATCATTTTCATTAACTGTACATTCTTTGAAGTAAAATCTTCAGTCTTTTGCAGTATAATTCCATGTTAATTTAAATCACTGTTCTTCTTTCCTGCAATGAGCTTTATTTTTATAGCAGTTGACTGTAACCCAGAGTTACAGACAAAACATATCCTGAAGACATGAATTGGCACAGGTGTAATTGGCACAGCACGCAGCTGATGCTTTTTAAAATTTTTCTTTTTTTTTTATTTTAGCTTGTTTTATGAAAAAAAAGCTAGTATCTGCACTTGTTATAAAATGATTCATTCTTTTCCTAGGTTAGAGCTCCACTTGGTGGCTAATTGGACAATGTGTAACATTGCCACTCAACATTATTTTATAATATAATCAATAATTAAAAAAACAAAACAAAACCTAAGAAAATGTGTCCTTTGCCTGCACTATTAGCTAGTTAGAGTATTTTTAAAGATGGGAATACACTTAAAGCAGATACTGATAAAACTTAATTAATTCTCTCCAATTTATCAAATTATATTAAAAAAATTCTTATTTGTTCTTGGCAGACATAGAGCAGATGACACAGAAACTGCCAAATATTTCCCATAGTGATTAAGAGAAATGAGTTTGACTTCTTTCTGAGATTCTGAGAGTGGGATGGGAAGAGAAGAACAGAAAAAGATAAATACTTGGTTCTTAAATCTTATATGCAGTTAATTTGTTAAATTCTGTGTATTCTGTGTCAGATAACTAAAGAGTTTATCAATATTTTCCATCTATTGAAATCTATACCAGATAAAATTTTCAGATTTCTATATTTACAGATCTAAAACAATAAAGTGATATTTACGTCTCCATTTTACAAACAAAATTTTGTTCACTGGAAAATTATCAAAGAGAAAACATTATTTTTCATTTAATTCAGTGGTTTTGGTATCAATTAACTCCTTCCTCTTCATCATAAACTTTTACAACAGCAACTTGGAACAACATAATCACATTTTTAATAGTATGTCTCCTGACACACTCCAGTAACCTCAATGTTTGATTATCTTCTAAATGAAGGAGATGCATAGACAAATCATGTCCATAGTGCTTTATTTATCATTTATAAATAGTCAATGGGCACAAAATGAAACACAGGAGGAAAAACTTTTTTATTATGTGAGTGACCGAGCATCGGCATGGGTTGCCCACAGAGGGTGTGGAGTCTCTGTCTTTGAAGATGTTCAAAAGCCATCTAGACCCGGTCCTGAGCAACCAAGATCTAAGCAACTCTGTTTGTGCAGGGGTGTTAGGCCAGATATTCTCCAGAGGCCCGTCCCAACATCAACAGTTCTGTGATTCTGTGAATCTGTGATTTTGCTTAAAGGAGAATATCTGATAACTTGCATTTATGAGGATAAAAGATATCCTAAATTGTGAAAATTCATATGAATCCTTGTTACTTCTACTACTGTTTTCAGTTTTTCCTCGTAATATTTTTCATGTTCAAGTAAAATTTAACTGTTACAGTAACTCTCTTTTGGAAAATTACTGAGGGTTTTATGAGCTTTTCAGTGCAGTTCTTAGAAAACTATAGTTTGGAAAAGTCAGATGAAAATATTTTTCTATAAATTCTCCCAAGCATGTTTATTCTATATAAGATTCTTTAAAAATTCCTGACCAATTAATGTAAAGAGTTTTTATACGAGCTTATAGAGGATTTTAAAATTGATAACTCAGAAAGAAAACAAACAAATGAGAATACCTATTTATTTGCCAACCTCTAGCATAAATGTGGCATTTTTTAATCATTTACTGAAATTCCTATAGCCTCTAAATTTACTCTTTATTAATTTGTGATAAGATCTGTGATTAGATGCACTGCTTTTCTGAGGAAGAAAACATATATGATTTATTCAATTCATGCATAAATCCCAGTATTTTCTAAGGCTTTGTTTAAATACTGCTTTCACTTAGCAATGGATATGAGTTTTTCTTTACATAGCTGTATGTTAAACATAACCTTTGAAGAAGAAATACATCCCCACACGTAAAAAATCCACAAGTTCTGTCAGTACAATTGTGGTAGAGAAACAATTGCACATTAGGTGTTTAACTTGATTCTGAAAAAATCCAGAAACTTATACGTCTTTTACATTTACTTAATATATTATGAATGCTGTATTATTTTAATAATATTCACAGCACAACAGTAGTATGATGATTAAAATACTTAAAAACTAGGCCAAAAATTCTGAGTAATAAACTCTTCATGCAGTGTCTTACAAAGTTAGAAGGTTTTCCTTTAAGTACAAATGTAATTCACAAAAACAAGGGAGTTATTTTGCTTAACATTAAATTTCATTCTTTTCCCTTGGAGTTCAAAAAAAGGGAATAAAAAGTCTGAAACTGTTGCAGGTCTTGCTAAAAATCAGACTTGGAGTGCATGTTTTACACAAATCTGAAGAATTAGAGATCATGTAAAATTTCTTACACCTAAAATTCATATAGGTCTGACCTATCCTATAATTCCCTTATTGTGGATAGGGGAAAACAGGCTGGTTTTGAAGTGAACTGGATAAAGCAGTCCTTTGCCTCTACCTAAGAAGAAGGTGAACTGTCTTAAGGAGGCATATGTTTGTCTCTGAAGGAGAGCCTGAATCTCCTTCTAGATCAGTGAGCCTATGACTGCTGTCTGGCCCTGAGGCTGAGTGACGTGGAGAGAAGTAGATACCTTCAAAAAGGCTTTAGGGAACAATGTTCTGCCCATACTCACTCCTGAACTGTTCTCAAATAGACTTTGGAAAAGGGTGAGGTGCCTTAGAATGAAGACTCGCTAGGGACTGTGAAAGAAACAGTAGAAACAATTGTTTGTGCCCGGGAAAGCGTTCTGGCACTATTTATTTACTGAAATAGGTACAGTTATGTGTTTTCACTTTCAGCTCAGATACTCTTCATGCAACTCCACCAACTTTTACACAGAACTGCTACCTCTGATGCATTAACATAGCATTTCCGAGTGTCAAATTTCCTTTTTTAAAATGAGCCTTAGTCATGTATGAATCAGCCTGATAAACTCAACTTGTGTGATAAATTCAAAAAGTCAATAAAAATTGAAAGAGACTGGGTTTTACTAGAAATTCTTTATGGAACTTTATGGCACAGAATTATAGTGGAACTTAAAAGTCTCAAAATGGCCTTCATCTAAAATAACACTTTCATCATTCTTGCCTCAACACCATATAAATCTGAAAACTTTTGAAGTGAGATGTCAGAAAATATTTTCTCTCTTCTCTGAACGTAGTTATGACACTAGAGAATTAAAAGGTAAAACAATAAAAGGTTATGTCTCAGATATCAATCGAGGAGTAAAAGATCACCATGGCTAAGTGTGAATTAGAAAAATGGTTAAAATTACAAACTAGTAAAACAGTAGGATTATCTTTATATATGCACCAACAGTAATTCACAAGATGATTGTAGTTTGCTAATATTTTAGAATTTTTTTAACATATCTTTTATATTTAGTTCACAATAAAGGAGTAGATAAAAGAGAAATGAATGGCATAAGTCTTTCAAAAGACGATTGATAGAGTAACAGGAAAAAGATCCCTTAAAGCTAAACCATATTGTGAAAGGCAAATAATGGAGATTACAATCTATCTGAAATATGGGAAAGGGGAAAAAAAAGATTAATTTTCTGCCCATCAAAATGTTAATCCACAATGTCACTCTTTGCATTGAAGAATATTGCTATTATTTTTACATTAATTAACAATTTAAAACAAAAGTTTTTTCACCATAGGCATTTTCATAACTTTTTCTGACAGCTGTGTGTGTTTAAATGGAAAATCATCCACATGGATGTTAAAGAATAGCCATTACACTTTTTCATTAGTGTTTTCATGACGGTTGTTCATCATCTTCTCTTAGTTTGTGGTTATTATCAGTTTTTCATGTGAGAATAAGGAAAAGGAAATCTACAAGTTTACAGGAAGCTGAAATGTAATGATAATAACTAGACTATAAAGAGATTTCACAGGAGATTTAAATTATATTTTACTTTATGTGAAAATAAATGAGAAGAAAGAAATCTACACAATTATAAATCATATGTGGAATATAGATATCTGTTTTATTTCAAAATGTAGAAAATATTAAGCAATACTTACTGATATTACAAAGGAAATGAATTCAGTACTGGCAAAAGGAATATTATTCATATGCATAGGCACTGGAACATAGAAATCAGAACCATAAATTATTAATTATAGAGGAGAATATGGAATAACTGATATTTCATAGATGTTTATTTACCATTTTTCTGTTTCCAAATCATGTAGTATAACCTGGTTTACAACCTTTATTTCTGTACTAGAACAAGATAACCTCTCATTTTGAAGAGGCAAAAAAGCCCTACAGGCACACACTTTATCTTAACTGTCATGTGAGAGATTTTGTACAAACTTTTACTGGTCACAAGGAGATAATGCTTTCCATGGCACATCTTGAGCTTCTTCTACTTCCCCATAAAACTTTAGACTTCCCTCCTGCCACCCAGGAGATTGGATTAGTTCATGTTTCACATGTTGTTAGACACATGTTCTAATCCATTTGGTATTTTATTTACAAAGAATGTAGTAACTGTCATACTGCAAAATGGTACATTTTTCCTCTCTGAACAGGGCTAAATGGAATATTATAAACCAAATCCACCCACAGGACTTTGCTCTTTGCTTCACTATCCCTCCTGCTGTGGCATTGCCTGGGGTCAGATCTGAAGCAGAATGGATATGACCAGCAATCTGGAAAGCCCAGCAGCTGGCATGTAGTTCAGCCTGTGAGCCTGCGCATAAACGTGCCTCAAAATAACCACAACACACAGAGAGATGTGAAGCAGCAGATAAATATGTTTTACTAATATTTAACAATGAGTTTGTTTTTGATTTTGTTTTTCTTTTGGTGTGTAGACAAAGCTTAATGGGATTGCCTACAATTGAGTTAAGGAACTATCCACCAACTCTCTCTCTCCCTCCTCTGTGACCTCTGTCTCTTGGTTTCTGTCACCATGATCTCTCAGGTTTTGTGTGTTTTTAGTTTTGTTTCTTTTGTGGTTGCAGCAATCTGAGCTTTGTTACCTTCAATATCTGTGATGTTCCTCCTTACAGTGCTCAGGGCCAGGAAATTTGGTGCCTCCCCTCTGCCCCCCAGTGATCACACAATCTTGTCTTGAGGTACAGACTCTGTCCCCTCAGAGTAACTCCTGTAGTTTTCCCCTTTTTATACATTGACGTCATATTATCATCTCCTCTGGAGCATCCTCTCTTGCAGTCCAAGGTAAGGCATAATCCTCTAGATAACAGAATCACTGAATCATAAAACAGCCCAGGCTGAATAGGTCCTTGAAAGACCATCCGGTCAAAAAATTTTATGGAAAAGAGAACATAAATTATATGACACAGCACCATGTCCAGTCTTGTCTCGAAAATCTCCAGAGGTAGACACCCTATCATGTCCTTGGCAACACTGTTCCAGTAACAGATTTTTCTCACAGTGATATTTTTTAAGATCAAGATGAAACCTCTGCTGGTGTAACTTGCACCCATTGCTTCATAACCTTGTTGAGCGGCTCCTTTAAAAAGAGAAGCTATCCTCTCTGTAACCACCCTTTAAGTACTGGAAAACAGGGATGAGGTACCCCTGAGCCTTCTCTTCTACAGGGTCAAAAGACCTTGCTCCTCCGGTCTTCCCTCATAAGGCAGGTTCTTCAGCCCTTTGATCAGCCTTGTGGCCTTCTTTAGAATGCTCTCTGGTCTGTCTGCATCTGGGTCGGGTTTTGGAGAACAGAAATGGACACAATACTCCAGCGATGGCCTGAAAAGTGCTTAGTGGGATGATCATGTCTCTACTCTGTGAGTAATGGCCCCATGGATGCAGCCCAGGATCTAAGTTGCCTTTGTTACTGCTACAGGCGTGTACTGCTGACTCATGCTCAGCTTGTTGTCCACCAGGACTCCCAGGTCCCTTTCCATAAGGATGCTCTACAGCCAGATCCTACCCTGTACTGGTCTCTGTGACTGTCATCAAGGTGCAGGACATGTCACTTGCCTATTAAACTTCACACTGTTCTTCCTTTCTCACCTTTTCATCCTGTCCAGCTCTCTCTGTAAGAGGACTCTCCCTTCTGACGTGTCCACGTCACTACTCAGTTTATTTACATTTTCAGACTTAGAGAGGGTTCTTTCAGCACCATTCTCCAGATAATTTATTAAGATGTTAAACAGTGTCAGGCTGAGTATCAGTGCTTGGGGGATCTCACTTGTGACAAGCTGTCAGCCTGAGTAAAAGCCATTGACCTGTGGTCTATTAACCAATATTCTGCCCATCTCACAGAGCAACCATCCACTCTTGCCAGTTTGTTTACAAGAAGGTATGAGCAAGAGCATCCAGTTCTTCACTTAAGTCCAGATAAACACACTGCACTGCTTTCCCCACATTCACAGAAAATCCTACTTTGTTGTGGGACGTAATCAGGTTGGTCAGGCTGCCTGATGTTTCCATATGACACGTTACTTCTTAACAGGGAGTCACTGGGCACGTGCCCAGAGGTGTCTGTTGAAACTCTTGAACTTCTCATTGACAGGGTGTACACTGGCAACGTCCTAGGCATCATTAAGGCATGAAAAGACCAGTCCAGAAGCTATATCTATTTAACAGACTAGAAAAATTGGCAAAGTAGAGCAGAAGCAAGCTCCACAGAATAGGATCCAAGTTGCACTGTGAGTAAGCCCAAGAAGAGAAGCTAGCCCACATGTTTGCTTTAAAATATTAGACAGTAATGATTTTCCCTTCACAATATGCCTGTGCATATTGAGGTCCTTAGTAGCATGAATAGGCACTAATTTTATAAATAAGAAGTAGGCTGATGTCATACATTCCTGCAGAAAGACTGGTGGAAGTGTACTAAACCTGATCATGGACCAACAGAATTTAAATGGTTAACAAATTAATTCTGAGGGAAATAAAAAGTGAAGAAGCAGGTTTATAAGATTGAAAATATTTTTTTTTTGACTTGTGCTCAGTTTTGGTTTTGCTAGTTTGGGTTTGAGGGTTTTTTTTTGTTTGTTTGTTTGTTTTTCTTTTTTCCCCCAGATATTCCTAACAAAGATTTTTATCAAAATACTAATATTTTGGGCTATATTAAACTGAGACTTTGAGGCCTGAAAAAAGAAACAGTCATGTCAGTGACATTTAGATGAAATGAGAAGAGATAGCAAGGTAAGTGTTCCTTAAGGTTTCCAAATTTTTCTAACAATTAAGGATGGAATTTTAAGTAATAATTTTTATTCTTAAAAAAAAATCCAGACAAACAAACAAAAATCAACAACAAAGAGCCCATATAAAATATAATCATTCTCAGAAGAAATTAATCCTGCTACAGCTTAGAAAAACGTTGTGACAGGCAAGCATAATTTAACACCATTTACCCATGTAATGCTGGTTTTGTCAGTTTGCATGATACAATTACCTGTAGAATTTAGCCTGTGACTGGATTTCAAAAAAAGGATCTAGATATTGCAACACACAGAGTTTCAGTGTTTAAAACAGAGGAACTGAATTTCAAGACTAGTATTCATAACACAGAGTTTCTAACGTCTTAGACAATGATATTTTATGGAATAGGAACAGACATGTATGGCATTCAGAAAATAAAGTCCATTCAAAGATATCACACTATGTAAACAACATAAAATATTGCAGAGAGAGTGTAAGTGCCACTGTTTCAGAACTGTGAATTTTCCATTGTCAGAGCCAGAAATAGTTCTGAGGCCAGCAAAGAATTGAGAGTGGTGAAAGCTTTCAGTGTTGACTTTCAGAAACACTGAGCATTGTATGCTTCTAATGACTTTAATGAAACCTGCTGTTCCTTCATAAATTCCATGAAACATTTTCACACACTTTTTGTACACTTAGTACATAAACAGGTAATCCAGATTAAAAATCAAGCAAGCAAGCAGCAACATGCACACACACATACACACACACAATGTAAGGTATGCTTAGGGCAAACATGAATAATCTATTTGCTTTGGTTAAGAATAATCAACTTAGCATTTTCTATGTGGTGTGAGGATAGATGTCAACATTAAAGGTATTTTTCTTCAAAGTAATCCTAGCATTTTTTGCAGCACCTGGTCTTCTTTGGTACATTATCCTCTTGAAATGTAATTGTACATCATAGCAAAACTGTGAAAGAGGAGTGATCTGTGATCTAAAACACACTTAAAAAAAAGGTATGCCATTGTGGCCGAAACATCAGGTTCTAAAGTTCATGCTGGTATCAGCTCATCAGGAAATACTCCAGGTTGTCAGCTGTGTCCTGCCCTTCTCTTTCAAACTCCCATGTCTTCTAGCAACATGTTGCATATCCACTAGATATTTTGCAAAAGATATTTTAAAAATTATATCTTGAATAACTCACAACCTGAGTTCATTATAGCTAAGAATTGACAAAAACAAGTCTGGATTAAAAATAAAACAAAAAAAACCAAAACCAACCAACCAAACATAAAACCCCAAAAAACAACAATAACAACAACAACAAAACCCCCATGCAAACAAACAAACACCAAAACAACACAAAACAACAAAAAAGTAAAAATATTAATGTTCTTATATTCCCAACAGTTCATTCTTATATGACACTGAGCTTACTGAATATTTTTAGAGGATGAGGAGCACTTGGACTAAAATAATTGTAATTCAGGCCATAAAATGAATAATCTTAACACATCTGACAAGATTTGCATCATTTGCAATGATTTCTCTTGCTGCTCTTGAACGAATTGTAATCTAAAATAAAGCTCCTAATTTAAATATACATATTTTTTTTTAAGTCTATAGTTTATTTGTAAGAACAGTACTCTTAACTTACCCATGGTCTGCCTCACCCATTACTACCTAGGCAGGAAGAAATTATACTGCTCTTTTTACTTTTGCTTTATATTGGCTCATGTTGTGAGTGTTCTTAATACTCTCTCCAGTTTCACCACTATAAAATAACATATCTGCATCTGCTGCCATAAGAAACATTATCTTGGCAACAATAAGATTCTGTGAGGGGGGACTGACAATATATTCTTTAAATAAAAACCCCACATATTAAGGAAAAAAAAAGAATAGTCTGATTTTTACCACAGCCTCATGTTCTCAGGAAGAAACAAAGAATGGATGACATATTAAGGATTTAAGAGAAAGGCTGTGAAGAGAGTAAGGGAAAATGCTTTTATCAGGAGCTTAGAATCTCATAATAAGTGACAGCTGATGCCACAAACAAACTAATTAATGATGGTCTGATGAGAGAAAATGTCCCCTGGAGAAGAAACAAAATTAAGCAGTGACAGAATTAGAGAAAAAAAACTATGGTATTAAAGCTCTGTACTTAAGTAAGAGAAAAGCTGTAGTTCATTAAACAGCAATGCTCATGCATCTTGCAATAACATCTACTGTTTCCATGGTACCTGTCACATTTTGGGGAGACACACTGTACCTTTGGGGAACATGAAGTTACATGCCTCTATGTGGCAATAATTAGTGAATTTTGTCTTTGTTTGTAAAAAAAAGGAAAAATGCTTTCAGATTTCTTCCTCCAAGTTATGTTACTGTTCATAGGAAATCAAAACACAGATACAGCAGATAGAATTATTAGCATAGTTGTTGTCATTACTTGAATTCAGCAGATTTTACAGAATCACAGAAACAATTGGGTTGGAAAAGACCTCTGAGAACATAAAGTCCAACCTATGACCAAACATTACCTTGTCAGACAGACCATGGCACTGAGTGCCATGTCCAGGTTTTCCTTAAACACCTCCAGGGACAGTGACTCCAACACCTCCCTGGACAGTCCATCCCAAATCACCCTTTCTGTGAATAAATTCCTCCTAATGCCCAACCTTAACCTCCTCTGGGACAATCTGAGACTGTGTCCTCTCATCCTGTTGCTGGTTGCCTGGGGGAAGTGGCTGACCCCCACCTGGCTACAGCCATTTTCCACATTTATGGAGAATTTACTTACATGAATAGTCCAGTAAGCTATTCTTTCTGAGATGCTGCAGAGGAATGCCTAAGATTTTCCAGCTCTCCCTCTACATCCCTGGACATGGGCCTTGGCAGCAGATTCCTACTTTTCCTGCCTCATGTTCACTCACTTTTCACTATAGGTATTTTGCAATCCCGCTCCATCATTTAATAATGCTTTGGAATATGTGACTTCATACTGGCATGACCTATCTACATGGGCAGCATGAGGAAAGTACTTAAAACGTGAGGTCATTGACTGGACTTAGGTTCAGACTTTTCACATGTCAGTCTTTTCCTGCTCTTTCTTTAAGCTTTGACTCTATAGCACATAGAAGCAGAGTTGTAAATATACTTTCTTTTCAGTGAAGTTATCTGTGGTGAACTGAAGTGCTCCTGCAGAGCAGGAACGTGCTCTGTCCTGCTCAGACTACAGAAGGACATGATGGCATGTCCCACAGCCATATTGCCCCATGGCCCAGGCTCTAAATGTCCTTTCCTTTTGCCAGGCCCATAATTACCAGAGTGATTATTGTGAAAGGGAAGTATGGTTTGCCTTTTTTTAATGAAACAAAGCACAAGGTCAAATGTTACATATTTTATTAATGATTTGAACTCCAAATCTTCATTTTAGAGGGTTTTTGGGTTTTGTTTTGGGTTTTTTTCCAGGAAAGTAAAAGTTAACAGTGATCTTTCAAGGACCAGGAAAAGAAAAACAGATTATTTCCTTTGTGGTCCTTTGGGTGCTGCTGAAGACACTTACTAGAGAGACCACAACTTTTGGTCTAGCTTTCAACATACAGAAAATGGTCATTTGGCAGGGGTCTGGGTTTCTCTTGCATGGGCTGCAAGTGGAAGAGTTTGATAGCAGATTAGTGTAGGAATCCTTTCCACTTTTTCTGACTTTCAAGAAACACTCCAGAGATTAATGTCGCCTGTGCCAAACAGCAACTGGCCTTAAGTTAGCATCAGACTGAAAAAAACTTGGGCATCTACACTTGGTAGTGCAGGTGAGGGTCTGCCTGCCTCTGCCCTCAGGCATCTGATCTGAACAACACAGACCAGCAATTCAATCTTTAAAGGAAAATGAGTCCAGATAACAGCACTACGTTTATACCTTCCATCACCCCTATAAAACTGAAGCCTAAGAAGAAGGTTTTTAAAACACTAATCCACAGGTTAAGGCTGACTTTTTTTTGCAGCATTAGGTGTCATAATCAGCAACTCCACCTCAAGAGTCTAATTTGTGGTGGAAAAGAAAATTAACGTCTCCAATGTAGTTTTATTAATGAAGCAAATTGTTATCCAGTCTAAACTGCTTCTAAACTTCTGGTTTTGCCACCAAAACAAATGATGTTAGAGATGGCAGAAAGGATCTGTGACTTAGCAAATGTAACTGCAGAAATTTAGCTCAAATATCTCCACAGCACTTTGCAGTATCAACATATCTCAAAAATAATTATTTTTTACAGAACTCTTACTAAATTTAAGTTGAATTTTTCTGTAAGGATCCCAGATTTTTGAGTCCAATGTGAGAAATTTCATCTTAAATAAAAATGTACTGTTACCCCTTAGAATATTAGAAAAAAATTACAGATATTTCATTTTTAAATTTTGACAATTCTTCTTTGAGAACCCAGCCAAAGCATTTACTATTTTTTAGGTTATTACATTTGTAAGTATTTCTTTTATTTAGCTTTCATGTTTTTTTTTCCTTTTCTCCATGTCCCCCTTCCCCCAACCCCCCCAGTGGGTTATTATTTGTAAGTTTGGGCAGTAAAACTGATCAACCATTAATTATACAGTATATATATGTGTATATCTATCTATCTATCTATCTATCTATCTATCTATCTATATCTATAAAATCATGTGTACATGCATATGTATGCATGCAATTTGTATATTTAATATTTTGTTAGGAGGAAAAACATGGTTAAGGAAGAAACCTCGTTTTGACTACCTATTACTGAGTGAGGGTTGGGAGAAATTACACTCCACTATGATCAAAACAGCATCCTCAAGTGGGAGAATTTTTGTACTGAGTGGTAGAATGGGGAACTTGTTAGAGACTTGCAGGCTTCTGGGAGGAGAAAAGAATATCTTAATACGAGGGAGGGAATCCTGAGTCACCTTCAGAAGTAATAGAGAAGATTTATCCCAGGGAGAAAATGGATCCCATCTGGAATTTTTTACAATACACTAAGCCAATAAAATTGCTTTAAAAAAAGATGAGCAGGGAAAAGGATGTAACAGTCAGACAACTTTTAATATTGTCTGTCATCCTCCAGGCACGAGTTTCTGGTTTTTGAGATTTAATATGGTGCAATCTCATAATTTATAAAAATTTACAAATGAGGAGTAAGACTCTGACTAATTAATCAACCTATTTCTGACAAATGTGATATTTAGTGAAGTGTTCTCTTATGTTGATAGCATTGATGAATGTAGAAACCAGGAAAAATTATTATAATGATCCACTTGTTTGGTTTTTTTTTAATATCTAAACAATCAGACAAAGGCAGTTTTATATGATTCAGTTAAAAATTAAAAATATTCCGATGCATATACATGATACTAACTCATCTACTTCATCTGCAGTTTTCCTAATTTGTTAGCCTTCCCAATTAGAAAATGTCGTTTTCCTGGCAGCTTCATCCTAGCTTTCACATTTGTCGTGGCTCAGGAATGGTACTCCCCAACTTAGTGCTCCCACTGAGACTCTCCAAACCATTTGCTGCTGGCTTGCTCCCCGCTCCCCCTGCAGGTGGCTGCAGAGGAGAATTGGAGGCAGAAAAGGTAAAAATCATGAGTTGAGATAAGAACAATTTGCTGGAAACAGCAATGAGATAAGAAAGCAAACAGTAACAGCAACAATATTAACCATGAAGTGTACAAGAGAGGCAAATGACTCACACGTGACTGCCCTGAACCTGCGCTCCCTAAGTGCTCCCTCTGGCTCAGAGCCAGCGTCACCCAAACAGAAGGAACCCCTTCTCCTGGAAGAGAGCGAGAGTCCCGTCTGCCTGCTCCCAGCAAAGATGTGAGGTGTTATAGAACAACCTCTGTGTCCTGGCCATGCCCCCTCCTGGCTATTACAAAAATTAGCCTTGTCCTGCCCAGAATCAAGGCAACATCTCAACATTCAAATGCCTACCATTCCTGCTTCCTTAGAGATGCAGTGGGAAAACATTTTCTGACCAAGATTTTGTTTAAAAAAACAAGGAGCAATCTTTGTTATTTTCTACCATTCTATTTGGTTTTCTTTCTTTGTTTAAAGAAAGGCACAGGAAGGCCAAGAGAATTGCTGTTCCTAAATATTTTGTTAGTCCAAAACTGAAAATCACATCCAAGCAGATTACTACATACTTACTCAATCCCTTATATAATAGCATTTCACATTTTTATTTCTCCAGCAGTATTTATCTCTTTTGCTATTCAATAGTAAAATAAATAAATCTCTGTAGAATGATAATCCACGAGGAGTTTGGTTTGTGAAAATGTGATAAAGTGTCACTGCAGTTTAAGAAAATGCATCTGCAAATGTCATTTATGTGTAAAGATTTAGATTAACTCTATAGAGGTTCATATCCTTTCTCTGAACTTCATAACAAATGCTAGTTTCAGGACTTGAACATAAACATATTTAAACTAAACTAATCTTCAAAATTACTACATTCAGTAATTTTACCCTCTTTAAATCTACCTTAAGAAAAAAAAATACTTGTAATGAACTGTAATATGATTTTTTGTTTGTTTTAATTTCATTTTAATTTAAGCGGAAATTGGTAATTGATTGCTGAAGTTTCAATATAATTGGAGTTAGGAAAAATATCATATAATCTTGTAACCACTTAGACCAAACTTGTTACTCTGTGGCACATCAGCATATCTCATTGTGAAATAGGAAGATTAAATATAGAGCAGGAAGGAGAAAAATTTTTTCTTTAATTGTCTCTGAAATAGCCAGATGAACTTTCAGTGCTGAGAATGGCTATTCTTTGAAGGAAATGTGAATTTAATTATGAATGCAATTATTTGACTTGCTCCATAAGAATGAAAATAAAAGCAAAATTCATTTAACCAAGACAGGCAGTCTTTTAGCAGTAATGATCCAGAAATATTTTGAATCACTTCTCTAATTTTGGTCATCATTTGAGTCATGCATAACAACTGAATATTTTCTTCTTTTCTTTTCATACCTCCCAAAAAAGTAGAAGACTACTTAAAACACGGTGCTTTTTTTCAGCTTTGATTACATTAGTTATTTCTCTAAATAGTCTTTCTGTCATGATGTAAGGAGTGATACAGATTTTATTTGTAGGGAAAGGACAAATGTGAAAGGCACTTTATCACTCTAGTTCCTCATCCTAATTAGCATTTAACTTAAAGCATTCAAAGCTCTTTCTGCTCTTTTTTCACTGGGAGTTTGCTTTTTGATATCATAGAAGAGAAATTTAAGTTACTAAGATAGGTGCTTTCAGTGTGTTTCAGTAACACATTTTGTCACATTTGTTATCTCCTGAATCTTGTATTGTCACGTTAAATCCGAGTAATCGGTATCACAAGTGACATAAAGCTTTGCTACATGAAGTCTGCCATTTTGAATTTATCACACAAGCTGGTAATTCAGCTGGAACTGCTGCAGGGGGGTAAAGCACATTTTGTGACCTTTGCTTCTCACCTTGGCCACTGCCTTTCATGCCAGTTGCATATTCCAATAGCCTGTCCAGCTAAAGCAGCTTCTCTTCCGTTAGGAGAAACCACAGTGCCACAAGGAGCCTTCCTCTGGGCGTATGCAGGACTACGACTTGATCTCCACTGTGTTCAGGCAAAGATGGAATGGCCATAGCCACCATTCATTTGTCTTACATTTCTCCCTAACAGAAATCTACCCCATCAGAAAATAACTTTCAAGGAGTGTCATACAGAGGCTGCAACTGGATAGAATAAGTGAATTTAAATTTTTAACCTGAACACATTATAGTACCTTACAAAACTTTAACGGGGACTTAAGGAAAAGGTACCTGAAAAGAAATATCTCTATTTGTATGGATGAGAACCTCTAAATTTTGGTACCTTATATTTTTTGAACTTATATCTATATATTAAAGATCTCCTCAACATAAACTAAAAGTTTACCAATATAATTTTCAGAAATAGGGATACTAATTCCCTTGGAAAAATATCTCTTTCTTGTGGTTTGGTTATTACTGTCTTGCTGAGAGAGTAAGAGAGGGTTAATCCAGTGTCAATTTACTCTGGTTTTGTCCTGAATGTCTCAGAGGCAGGGAAGGAGACTGTACTCAAAGTGACAATAGGAATTTTTAATTTCTTTAAACTATTTCTGCAGTGATCAGGTGATCAGGTATCTTGTTACGAACTATGAAGGAAAAGATAGAGATAGAGAGATAAAGATTAAGTCTTTACGTTGGGAAGCAAAGGACTGGGAAGTAGATGAAGGCAGTTGTCTTGGGTTGAGCATATGACACCATTTGTTATCTCATATCACCGCTTTATACTAAACATGAATTCTGTGCCTCTGATTCAAATCCAGGAATTTTCAAGGACAAACACAGACTCTCCTGTGCCAGGACTCAGGCAGGTTTGGGGGGTTTTTTTGTTTTTTTTTTTTTTCCTGGCTCTCTCTCAAGCTCACTCTCCCCCCGGCAGCCGAGAAAAGGGAGGTGGTTTTTTTTTTTTTTTTTTTTGTTTGTTTGTTTGTTTTTGTTTTTGTTTTCGTCTAGTTTTTTCAGCTCTGTTTCTCAAGGGAGAGAGACAGAAAGCTAATACTTTTTTCTTCCTTTTTCGCTAGCTGAGACAAGGAAGTTTTCCTTGGGATTTCTTTTTCTTTTTCCCTGAAGCTGCTTTTCAGCTGAGCTGGGATCCAGGACAGCAGGTCATCCGATCGCCGGCATCGCCGAGGGAGGGCCCTGCCTCGGCCCGTCAGTGGGGGACACACCAAGGACTCTGTACTTTTCACAGGTTTCTCCATCGCAAGTTGTTTGTAATTTAATATTGTTCATTTATTTCCTGTGCCTTGTAAATAAAACAGGGCTTTTTTCATTCTACCTCCGAGGAATTGCCTCTGTCCGGAGCTGGTGGGGGAGGGGTGGCTAATAGTCTGCCTTCCCCCCGGAGGGCATTTTCCTCCTTATATTGTCTCAAACCGGGACAGCAGAGTCTCTGGAGGGGAGACACTAGAGCTGGATTTCACTCCCTCCTGTTCCCACCTCAAATTTACGCACTTTGCTATGCATTGAAGAGAAGAGTAATTTCCACAGGGGGTTGAGAGATGATCCCATCTGCACTGGTTCTTTATCTGAATGTAGTATTTTTCGTTGTTATTTGAAAGAAATGAACACTATTTCATTAATCTTCATTTACAGATTAAATACAAAATTGAAACATTCCTGCTGGTTAACAGTATTCACTCCGTGTTTAAGATGATGTTCCACACTAGATGAATTTAGTTTTGCTGAGAAATAAATGAAAATATTCCATTAAAGGACTGATATATACTCTGCAGAAATTGAACAGTAACAGTGAAGTAAAATAATACATTAGAAACCAGCAGTAATATGCTCTTAGAATAATCAGTGAGTCTTGCATCTTAGGTCCACACCCTTTTAGTGCCATTTTATTTGTATTTAGTTATTATTCTTTATGTTGCCCAAAACTAACAGAAACCATATTTCATTGGTAGCACAGAGTGAGGAAACAAGTCCCTGCTATAATCTCTGGCAAGAGAAAATACAAAGGGGAATCAGAAAAGTCTACTCCAAGGTAAAGATAAAAAAATAAAGACTTGGCTTCCTCATTATTCCATCTCCTTATCTCGTCCTGTCCCCTTCCCTTTAAGCTTTTTGTTCTGTTTGGACCTTTTTTTTTTTTTTTTGTGAATACATAGAAAGTCTAAAGCAAACAAAAAACATGCTATTTCAAAGCATTTGTTAAGTACTTAGAAGTCACCAAGACTTCTGTGGCACAAATAAACACTCATTGCTGACATACTGCTTAGGGAAAGATGCATTTTATTCAGAAGGCTGAGAATCAGAACCTGCTCCTCTGAGAATGTACATATTAGGGTCAAATGCAACTACAAGAGAAAATTATGTACTCCAAACCAATATGCTGCTACAATTTTAACAGAATTGAAAAGAATTATCTGCTGCTTTACAGTTGGGTTTCTCTTGCTTTCCTCTTAAAAAAGTAAATCCGTCTTTAAGAAGAAGCAGAGGAAAAAAAACCTAAGTACATTTTGTAAAGATATTCAAGAATAAAACTTGGAAAAATACATCAGCTATTACAGCCATCTAATAGCCTGAAATCAGTTCCACAATCTACAAATACATTACATTAGCACTTTGAGGTCTTTACCATTTTTCACTGAGATCTATGGGAATTTTACTAAATACCTTTAACAGTTTAACACTGCAATAGTGATTTAAAAATGTTTACAGAAAAAATATTTTTTTCTTTTATTTTTCATTGAGGATGGCATGAAGGTATAGGGATTTTATGTTAATCTGGCAAATTTCTGATTCTCCGTATAAAGGGCTGCTAAAATCCAGTGGCCCTTTACTGATACTATAATGAGTTACAACAAAATTTACATTTCTGAGAGATTATTTATTAGATTTGTGAAAGCCTATTACATTTTGTGTAGTACTGGCCTTTTTGTTTACTTTTGTTTATGTTTGATATCTGTGGTGACTGAATGTCAGAAATACTGAGAGAGAAGCTCTGTAGTATGTGACTAGGAAGGGACAGCTCCTCTTGGGTTTACTGAAAAAGAGAAAATACACCACCTCTGAAATTTCTGAATTCTGGAAGAGGCTTTTCGTCTACAGTCAGATGGAGTTTGTCTTTCTCTTCTCAATACCCCACCTAAGACCTCTTACTACATCTGGTTTCTCTCGCACTCCGTCCCACTCATCACACATCTCCAATGACATGAGGAGGGATCCTTTTACAACCTTCCCCAGAAGGCAAGGGTAACCCAGGTTCTTGTTACTAGATCCCTTGGGGATGATTGGAGTGAAACAACACTGAATGATTGGTGTTTGTGAATATATATATATAGGGCTTATTTTAGAACAATTTGGTTGCAATGGAAGGCAGGTATGTAGTCATTTTAGTTATTACTGTCTATAGTAATATGGCAATATAAAAACATAACAATAACGCTTAAGAAAATATAGAAGGAAAAGAAAGAGAAGGAAAAGAAAGTGTAGAAAAATATCACCACCCATCAACCTCATCACGAGACTTGATTACTGCAATTTCAATGTCTGTTGGTCAAATTTATGATTAATATCTTGATCCATCAAGGTTGGAAAGAACTCACAAAATAGAAGTTCCAGACATATATGCTCAGGTTCAGGTGGGAACGCCCAGGTACCTCCCTTGGGCCTGGGAATCTCACACTGAATGATGTAATGATGTGGATCATGGGACACGTCAGCAGACTTTGATGGTTTAAGATGTACAGTTGCCTCTCATGTCACTGCAGTTGAGTCAATTATGGCCCTTCAGAAGGGGTAAATGCCTTCACGTCAGTGTGAGTGTTGCAGTGTCTTCCCAGAGGGGAATTTTCACAGCGGAGCCATTTATAAGGACTTTGTCACGATAAAAATCATTATCCCACCTCGCAAGATCTGCCTCTTCTCAGCCTCTTCCCTTATCTCGTGGGTCACTCAGCTGTAGGCTGAGTTGGTGGGTGTGCATGCACTCCGCACCTGGGTGGTTACTTTGCACATCATCAGCTTACATCCTGATTGTTTGAGCCATCAGCATTCCAGTCTCTACAGGTCTCTCATCAGTTCTCCCCACACTTTTGTAACTTTCCCAGGGCATCAGAATTGGCATCGCTACAATATTAATGGAATGAGGTGAATAGTTTATTACTGTTTATCACTGTAACAGAAAGGCTTAGGTTTATATTAATCTCTTGCTCCTAGAACAAGGAACATGATGGTAAGAACAGGTGATTTGTGTGGCTCTGAATTGCTGTTTGTCTCTCTGTCCTTTTTGAATTGAAGTTTTATGGAACTCAGCTGTTTTCCCTGTACACTTATGGAGATTTATCAGCTTTACGTATTTTTCTATCACTTTTTTTGGATAATTGTAATTGTGCGACCCAGTCACAGCAAATGGCATTGCAACAACAAAAGCTTTAATAATCTTAATGTTAAGGAGGTTTTGAAATATAGTAACAAACATTCCAAACCTAAAGTTTTGTATATTTTGCTTTCACTTCATTTTACCATTTGCATCGTCATGATGTTATGGGTTGGCTTGGAAACAAGAACTCCATTTCCAAAGAGAAAATTATTTCATTAAATATTTTGGGTTTGTGCTGCATCAAAAACGCACTCTGCAAAGCAGTATCACGGACTGTTAATAGCACTTAGCTAGCATATGGAAGAGAGTGAATTCTGTCTCTATTCTGCATGATTTGGAAGAGGCGTTTGAGACCAGATGAGGGCTTAGCAGGAGTTTAAAGAGCCTTTTGACTTCTTTAACCTTAAACCTAATCTTTGTTGATGGAATGTATGCAACTTCTTTAATCCCAGTTTTGCAGCTTCTCTGCTTTCTCGAGGAGTTTCTATCCCAGGTAGTTCTGGCCAGTCTGCTAAGAAAGTAAATCTGGTAGATGGACTCCTAAAGCAAGAGAGACACTGAGACAGCAATTGTGGTGCCTGTTCTGAGGTGCAGGTCCAAACTCCTGCATTGGCCTGGCCTTTGCCACGTGATATAATTCAAAGCATAACCCTATAACCATTGAGATGGCAGCTGCCCCGATTCAGCATCACGCCTGTGAAGCCTGCATGACAGCCTACAGAAAATTTACCAAATTGGTGTGAAACACACTTTTCCCCTGAATCAGAAGGATTTTCATTGACTTTTGGGTTCCCTACTCTCCTAGGTAAGGATAAACCACTCTCCTTTTCAAGTACTAGTTCTTCCTGGGATGCTTCTATGAAAATGCAAAAGAGAAATGACAGTTCATGATGAAATCATGTAAATATTTATCTTCTGTTACCGAACCCTGAGATAAAAAATTATAAAAAAAAAGGTTTGAGGTTGTTTTTTTTTTTTTAATGGTATATTTTTAATTTAACTTAAAGCCTTGAAAACAAGACTGTATCTATGCATTATTTTTGACAAATATTTTTTGAACATAAGCTTTTATATTATATGTAACAATTGCAAAATTTGTTCCCTTTTCCTGATTTATATTTCTTTGGTTTGGGGTCAAAAAGGAATAATTTCTACATAAATAAAATACAAAACTTAAAAATTATACTTTCACTAGGGGGCAGAAAATGCCTGAGTTTGTCGTCTACAGAATCCTATTTGAGTTTGTTTGACATAAAGTTTCTAAAACAGCTGTACTCTGAGCTGTCTAACCTCTGAATCATCATACACCAAGAAAATCAATAATATTCTATGGTAGTCACTCTTCAAGGAGAGAACACTGTGATGGAAATGCCTTCACTTAGACAGTCATGTAGTGTAGCTGTACACCAGTGAGTAATAATGCTATCCAAGGAAGCCACCATGAAAAAAGAAATCATTTCTCTTCTCAGTTCTACCCAGAGTGAGACAAAAAGACGGGAGAGAAAAGGAGAAAGCAAGATGAAAAATCAAACCTTCACCTTAAAAAATGTCTGAAATGTTATTGTTTGCATTTTAATATCTGTGATCAAATCTTCAAAATTATTTGCATTTATAAATAAATAGTTTTGATGCAATTCAACACTTCATGAAATGTATTGGCAAAATCGACATATATTTTTATTATATCTGAAAAACCTCTTTCCCATTAAAAGCATTCACAAATTTTATATTAGCTAACATATATTTATAACCCTCTATATCAATCAAAGTACCTATATTTACATATTAATTTCACTGCATAATAAAATGAAATATTCTGTGTATGAATAAAATATAATACTATACTACAATGTAATGAAATACAGAAAACCAAGCTGCTGCATACTGAAACTGTTTTCTGGCTTATGGCATCTTTTATAGTTTTACTGAAGCCTTTCCTTGTACATTTCTAATTTTTAAGCCTGGAAAAGACAGAAAAATAAATCACGCAGTGTTTTAATTTATGTTTACATAACTTGATTTCCAAATGAAATGGTACGTCAACTAAGAACTTTTAAAACCAGCAACTTTTAGTAAGTTCACCTATCTCTTGTGGTAGTCCAATGCCACATGATCTTCACTTTAGAATCATTGTGGGTTTTCTGTGACATTTTGTTGAAGTACATTGATCTGTTTTAAAAAATCCTATGGTACACATACTAATTTCTTGGTCGGGAACTTCAAAAAGTATTTGAAAAGGCCCTAAATACTTGTAAATGTATTGGTACAAATTGTGCACACAGTCTCAGGCTACTGAGCTGAAGGAAGAATTGCTCTTTTGACAATAAAATTTTAAATTGTTCCCTGTGGCTGTTCTTGAGGAAATAAGCAAATCCTAGTTACTAGCATTATTCCCCACACAAACCTTAAAATAGGCACTTGTTTAGCCTTGCAGAGAGCTTCATAGTGGGGAAGTAAATTATAATTTTGCTCAGTTTGTCATGCCTGTCATTCTTCAATGGAAAATTAACTGCTACATGAATAAATTTAAAAATCCATGGAGTATGCAACAAGTGAGAATACAATTGAATTCAATTTTTTTGAAAGTTATTTTATGTGAGTCATAGATTCCTGAAAATAAGGCCTGTAGCAGATGCAATAACTATTCAGTGAAGCCCCCAGAATGAGAAACACCACATTAATCTTTCTGACTTTAAAAGCATGGGATGGAAATCATTTCACGTAACTTGTATCTCAAAGATTTATACGTCTGTATTTAATTTAGTCAACATAGTTCCCTTTTGAAGCAATAGAGCTATGCTGATTTGCAAGTGACAAGCATATTATCTTATTATTTTTGATCACTGTTGGTATTCAGGGTAACTATAGGATTTACATATGAATTTCTATATGAAGTTGGATGGGCTATAACTTGTGTAAACACCAAACACTGAACAGTTCCAACTTTAAGTTGCTCTACCTGTAGAAGAGTAAAGAGCAATTAACCTCTGCCTTCAGGGAGAAGTTCATTTGATATGTTCTGCAGTAGTCAGCAACTAAGAGATGAGTTGCTCTCAGGAAGTGTCTATTTCTCTCTGTAAAAGGACTATAAGGCAATAGGGTTGGGTTTTGATTATCTGACTTGAAAGCTATGTTAAATTTATATCAGCTACTGATTCTGTAGTTACTTGTGTGAGAAAAGAGTGGTGCAATGCCAGTAACGTCTTGAAGGCCCTTCTAAATGTAGCTTTGTCAACAATTCATGTGATAACCAGATACATATTTATTTAGGAAAGCAAACAGATGGCTTGAAAAATGTAATTAAATAAAAAATCTGATCCCATCTAAACAAAACTATGCAGAAAATAAGCAACAGTGCTTGCTTCTTGGAACAAAAAATACCTAAACATTGAGGCCTGAACTTAATTGGTGGCTAGGGTCAACCCACCACAGCAGTTTTAGATAATCAAAACAAAATATCAGGAAGCATAAATATTGACTAAAAGAAATTTACATCTCTTTCTCCCCCTCTTTTTCACCTTCTCTCTTTTTTTCTCTCTCTCTCTCTCTCTCATCCCCTAATGTTTTCCAGTTAGTAATTGTTCCAAAGAAAATTATTCAAAGTTTATCAATTTTTATCAATGACAGCTAAGCAAAATACCAAAACTTTGCATAAAGTTTATGGATAGGAACAGTTGTCTTGTTAAATTTAGTGTCCTAGTTTCAACACTGCATAAAAGTCTACTTCAAAACATTCCATTTCAGAGCTTGTACCCTTCACTCTATTCAGCAGCAATTTAAGCAATTTAGAGATAATAGCAACAAGAAAATAATATTCTGCCTCTTTACTGGTCGCTATCAAGTCCTCAAAAGTTGTACTAAAAAAAAAGTCTAACTAGCTCCTCAAAGTGAATCTGTTTACTTCACTGTTTTAAGGCAGTATATTCCTCTTTTAATAACTACGATAAATACACATTACAAGAAGCTATGCTACATAATTTTAAACTAAAATATGATAGTGTGTGATAATAAGTGATCTCTGTCACACACTTCTGTATGCATTTGTATAAAAGTATAGCTGAATCATATATAAAAATATGTTTGTATATTTTGACAGGAACCTATGTTTGAGGTGAATCTGCCTCCAATGCACATTTTCACAAATTCTGAAAGGTTTCAAAACTCAGTATGTTATGGAGGGGTTGAATAAAAACTATGAGGTTTCTTTCTCTTTAGAAAGAGAAAACTGAATGTGACAGGGAGGCATAACATAAAAATAATAACAACAATGACAATAACAATTATAATAAATAATAGTAATAATAATAAAAACATAATAATCATGTAGAGGAATTTAAGTGCTAAAAATTTTAATTCACAATTGTGAGTTTAATACAATAATTACACTTGAAGAATTTAAAATTTTTTAGTGCAATTAAACAGTAAAATAAATTATTTGGTTAAATTTTAGTTTTCAACAGGTCATATTTCAATCTATCATTACAGCTCTAAGGGGGGGAGGTTTTGCTCAGTAAGAATAGAGTGAGATTTTTACTGTAGCAACATATCCAAGCGTGCTGTAACTGAGAAGTCTCAAGCGTCTCTTGTTTTCAGGTAGTATGAGCCGGGGTATGTTGAAGATGAGCACTCTGGCATGTCTTCAGTAATTTTCCTTTTTTCGAAAGTACCACTATTTCAGTGAAGTCAGATTCTCTGTGCTATTCTTTAGCTTGTTGTCTTTCTTATCTCTTATCAGAGATCTCTGTTCTGTGGTCTCAGCAGGTATGTATGATCTGGTTTATCCAGTTGCTAAGGCCTCTTCTAAATTGGTCTATGCATTAACACAGACCAATTTAGAACTGAAAATCCATATGTCCTTCGGTAAAACTTTCAGAGGTGACAACTATACATACTCTTTTTATCAGCTGCTGTTTCATTCTAAATCTGAGGTTAAAAAGTGTACTTTTATATAAGGTTAAGAATATTGTGCAGTTAAAGAAGAGATTAACTAAATTCATTTACGTTTTGCTTCTCTCCAGAATAGTCACAGCAACTCATGAATATAAAGAGGAAAATGGTCAGAAATATATGCTTTTAGACTGAGAAATACTCAATGCCTAAATATCTACTTATAAAACAAGGCTAAAACAAGACTAGTTCAGCAATTAAGACTGAAAATTCAACAGAGATTATCTAATTATCAACTGAAATTATCTTCCCATTGAATAGACAGAAAGCCCTAAGAAAATTCAGTATTTGTGCTAGTAAAACTCTAACGTCTTCAATTTTAGTAAAAAAACAACTCTAAACTCAGATAATGAGCAAAATAAATCTCAAATTTTTAACAACTAGAGCAGAGAAATAATAGGATTAGCATTAAAGCCTTTATAGTTAACATACTGAGCAATTTTATACTTCATTTCACTTATTACTATACCTCCTACTATTTTCTTTACTCTTTTGCCCTAAAAAGGGCCACAGCTGAGGCACAGAACAGGCCAGGTATTTACACCAGAAAATGTCATTTTCTCTCTCTCACGGAAGACTCCCATGTATATCCTCTACTGTCACCAGTTCACTGAGAAGGTCTGAGAGGCCAATGATCTTGTTTTGGTTGTATGTGTGTTTGGTTGCATGTGTATTTGTTTCCTGCAGTATGAATAAAACCCGTTGGCTGCATCTGAGAATGAAGTCATCAGGTCTTTGAAAACCCTTATAATGCATTTCTCAGCAGTGGAGAGTATTACAAATACATCAAATATCATGCTCTATGTTCAATTAACAGATCAAACACTACTCAAGATAGCAACATAAGTCTCTCAAGAGATAATCAGAGCAGTCAACATTACTCCTTGAGTCAACAGAACTTATATCCAGAAGGGCAATTCTTCCCTGTGCAGATGACGATGGTAAGAAGAGCCTCTGTAGGGAGTGAAAAAGCTGCCAGAAACCACAGCAAAAATGAACACTGTTTGGACATCCTTTCATAAAGATAACTCTTTTACACAAATAGAAAACAGTGCGTATTAAAAAAATTAATCTGCAGACCTGTGCAATTTTTTTTTTCACACAGAATAAAGAACTACTTGTTATTTTTTTATTATAAATCCTACTTAACATGCAAAGTGGAAAATATTCAGACAATGCAAAGGTGAAACATATTACAAGAATTTTCTGTTTCTAGGAAAAGAATATATCTTGACTACTTTCTTGAACAATTCTAAATTTTTAGACAAAGTCTTATTCATTTTGCTTATACAATAAAGTACTGATCATCTATTTTGCACCAAGAGGTGTTGGGGCTTTATGATGACAGGAAGAAAGACCCTTAGCCTTTGTAAAGTATCACTTAAAATGCTATTTATTAGAGCTAGCACTTTAAAGAAAGAGAGAAAATATAGACAATCATATATCATTTTCAGTGGTGGGAACCTTGAGATGTGCATCACTGAACATCTCCAATCCACAGGCAGCATACCATGAAGACCCCATTTGAGGAAAAAGTTACCTCATTTTGGTACTTCAAACTACTACAGGATTTTCTTCCAATAAAACAATTCCATTTATCATTTCTACCATCAAACAGAAAGGATGCTTGCATGAGAACTTCTAGCTGCACATCTAGGTAAAGCGAGGCCACAGAGGTGACACAATTGCCGGTAGCAAGTTGGAGCTGCCTGCAGTTCCTCTGTTGCAATGAACTGGCCAATTTTATTCTGCAGACAAGAGATTTGCTGAGCACAGCAAGGTCCTGAAGGCCAGGATGTACATCCAACATGGCACAGCACAGCGAAGGACAGCACAGTCCTGGGCCAGCTGGTTGTTTTGTGGGTCACGAATTCTGTGATGTAAAATGGTCTTCCAGTTAGGATCACTGAAACACCTCCTTTGGACACAAGTTTTGCCTTCATCTAGTGGAAAAAATTCTGGGTGATTTTTGGTTTTTTTTGCCTAGGAGGAAATGACATTTTTTGAGAAGAATGTTTTTCTACTCAGCATACAATGTCTCCAAATCTCATTATTTGATAATGTGTGTTTAAATAAAAGGCATCTCCTCTAGTTCTATTAAACAAAAAGCTGAAAGCTCTGTTTTTGCTTTCCCTCTACGGACAGTAAAAAGGGATAGTCACCCCCACAGTATCCTCAGATAGCTTATGTAAAGTAACTTTTGGATTATTCTTAATTCTCACTAATTTTTAAGGGACATTAAAATAATTTAGATGATGCTTTGAACTTTCAAGTAGTTGCAGTTAGGTGAGAAGAATGTCAACTCAGTTCTGTAAGCTAATTACTACATATAGGTTTTTGTGTTTTATTTATTCAAAAATGTAGAACCTTTCTCTATCCTGACTGTATGTAGACTTAAAGAATTGAAAGATTTTGAGATTATAATAGTTGAATAGAAGAATATAATGTGGCTGATGAGGAATTTTCATATGCCATGCCCTTTGCATAATTTTGAGTGTTCAATTTAGCTGGGAAAAGTAGTTATTGGTGTTGAGGTTTTATTGTCCTTTGAATGAAAATATCTACTTTTTCTAGGAGGAGACTGGAGCGATGTCAAATCCACAGAACAAAGAGCAAAGAGCTAGGAGCAGAATAGCTGCATTACTACGTGTACTCAATAAGGATATACACTTTTATGGCAAACGAACCAGAACATTACCTGACAGTATAAGCAATTTACTCTTAAATTTAAAAAAACCCGCTCTATTATTACTCTTAAAACCACAGAATTAAAATTACTGAGACTACGGAAATTCATTTGTTCTTATTTAAACTTTATGATATTATAACTAAAACAAACAGCCTTTAATGCCTGTATTTGGAAAACACTAAATATATAAAAGCTTTATTTAAAATGTTGGTTTGGTTTGTGCAACTGTGAAAAGGAGTGATTAACAACTGTTTGATGAATTAGGCTGTCTGTTTAACTTATGCTTAAACCAAATAATCCTGTAAACATAGTTTGGAAAACTTTCTGTTATTTTACACATATTTAGCATTACAAAATTATCTGAGATATAGATTAGAGACTTGTGGTATAGCTCACTGATTCTGTAACTAACTCAATTTACAGCAGTTAAGAATGTGGCCAAGTAGAAATGTTCTCACTCTGAGATATTAATATTAAGGTTTGTTTAGTTTTTTAATCAGTCAGTAGAGAAGGACATGTTAATCTCTTCTCTTCCATACAGAAAGAGTCACTACTGGACTGTAATCATACCAGATAAAAAGCAAGATATGCTTTACTAAACCAATTTTATAGTGAAGTGTATCTTGGTTATCACTAGAGTGCATTTCCTCAAGAGAAAACAAAATTGCTTTACTCTTATTGAATCATTGAATTAAAAGTCTTTAATTAGCTTTTAATTTGAGTTCCACTTCATTTGTAAATGACCTTTTTTTTTAACTACATTAAAGTTGTCTTCTGTATAAAGTAGTAATAACTTTCTTCTGCCTACTTGGATACTGCCTTAGTAGTTTTTTTTAAGTTCAGAAGTTACATAACAATTTAAGTCAACAAGATTAAGATGACCAAGTTTCAGCAGTATACAAAAATTGATGTCTGTGAGCTGTAAGAATCATAGCATGGTCCTAGGAAGGAGACATCCGAAAGACTTTCACAGGTTAGAGATGAGAAACAAACATGAAAAACTTCTTCAGGACAAAAGGTCATACATGCTATCTACAGGGTTAAGAATTTATATCTAATTAATATTTCAGAAATCTAAAAAAAAAAGAAGCAAGGATTTGTTGCAGTTTCAATTTCAATAATGGTAAAACTCACACAGTAAAAGCTAAAATGAAGAAAGAGAATATTGATTCAATAAAAATGTTAACAAATATTAGCTTTGTACTATGTATTCCTTTCTTCTGACACTATGCTACCTTTCCGTCCCTTTGGGTATTAAGCTCAAGAGTATCAGTCTTCTTAGTAAAAAGTGGGTGACTACAACAACCCATCAGTGTCCTGAGATTTTTGCCAGAAGAAATATATTGTTAATGGTGGGGAGTTCTTCTGCCTTGAGCTTAATACCCAGTGGGACGGAAGGGTAGCATAGCGTCAGAAGAAAGGAATACGTAGTACAAAGCTAATATTTGGTTCGATTTTTCTGTTCTCTACTCTTTCTCTGAAGTTAGTTTTAGCTGGCTCCCACAGCTGCACTCCTGCATTGATCAGTTTCTGACCACTGTCATTTGTTTTCACAAACTGGAACCTCTGGTGTCATACTGTATCCACACTCTTCCAGACCACATTTAAAGCTGGTGTTGCCAACAATTCCCCTCGCACAGAATGGGTATTTGTTACTGCTGTATAATTTGAAACAGATTTAGGCAGCAGCTACCTGATTGTGAGACAATTACTATCACAGGGAAAGAAAGGTGACATCAGCTCAGGACAAGGCAAGTGCAAGCCAGTCCTGAGAGACAGCACTGCCAGGTCAATTCAAGGCCTGAGGCTGTTTACAAGTAATGACAAAACATCATATTTCCTGGGCTACAGAAAGGCTACCCTTCGGCAATCCTGCTGTGCTGTGTACTATCTAAGCATGAAATTGGATTCCAGGGCAACCAGAAAATTTGGCCTTGTTGACCTTTGTTGCCCATACCTCCTTCTACAGCTAGGAGAGTTAACAGCTTTTGTGGTAGCATAACCCAATTACATGATGTAATCCTTCACAGAAACTGATCAGCAACTGCAAAAGTCGTTGAAATATTTTAAAATAGATAAGATATATGGCATAAAAATAATAGTTATTTAAGTATGACTTTTGCAGACTTGCTTAAGCAACAGGGCAACATTTGTCACTTAGAATCTTTATGTACCCAAAGCATGTAAAAATGAATAATTTCTTTTCAGTTAATCATCAGTTAGACAAAATAAAAAATACTGTCAGTATTTGTTTATCAACAGCCACAGAACACATTTCAGACTGTCTAAAGTAGTATAGGATTTACTGGACAAACACTGAATATGAAACTATTTGGGAGTCTTTTCTGTTTTGTAAGAAGACAACTTACTGTGAGAGGGGGCTGCACATTTTGAAGATATATGCAGACTTTATGAAAATGTAATGCAAAAAGAGATTAATTTTAGAGACCAATTTTTAGATTTTAGTTTTGAGTCTTTTTGATACAAAAAATATTTCATTTTGATACATGTAAATTATATTTTTTAGCAAAATTTATCAACGAATCATTAAATGGTTTATATCTTTACTACAATTCCCAGTTTTCTGAACCAAAAATTTACAAACACCTTTACAGAAGTTATATAAACTTCTGTCTGGGCTGGGATATAAATACTTTGTATACATCTGGCCACGGTTTTACAAACCAATTTTTCACACATGAAAAACACCAAACATTTCAGTGATCATGGACACTCCCTTTACTGCTATTGTTTGTTTAGTTCGGTTTTGTTTCTTTGTTTGCTGGTTTGTTTTAGTTTAAGCCAACTTTCTGTATTAAAAGCTTGATTGCTTTTCAGTCACTTTTGGAAGAACTGAGCTTTCTATGACCAGATACCCTAAGCAGCTCCTGCCAATATAAATATGAACATTTCTCAAATTCTCTTCAGTCATTTGCAGCTACTGTTTCTAAGAGCAATTGTGAAGAGTCAGCAATTAGCAGCTACTTAGTACTTTATTTCAGTCATGGTGCCACACAGACTAAGAGTTTTATTGCTTCAGAAATGCAAATTTTTTTTTTGCTCCGTTTTCTCTGAATAATATCACAGTTAAAACAAAAATTTTAATCAAGAAATAATAGCTAATGTTCAGTGCATATGGATAAACATGTAATCCATTACAAATATATTTGAGAATGCTGTCCTTAAGAATTCACAATTAATCTACTGGCTTCTGATCTACTCTTTTTTAGATACATCTCTAAGGATTTAACTACTAACATTTGCAAAAGAATTTCATTGACAACGACCTATATTGTCCTAAAATTAATTATTCAGGAAAAAATAATCAGTTAGAAATTCATCTGTTAAGGACAGGAATAACTATGTTCGGAACTTTGGGAGGAAAAATAACAAAGAAAAAAAGATTGAAAAGGTTTTGAAAAGTTTATTCAGAAATTTCATTGTTCCAGTAAGATACAGCAAGATACTTCTAGCAATTTTTTTTTTTAATTTTGAAAAGCCAGAATAATTACTTTTTTCTTTTTCAATTTCTGTTAAATATCTTATTTTGAGTTTTTACTGTTTCAAACAGTACCATCACATACTTATCTCCTGAATTAACAAGAAAAGTGTAAGAATCAAACAGTTCATCATTCATATATTAGTCGAAACAGCAAAAAGAGTCATAGGTGAGATATAGGCAAATAAAATCTATATTCTCCAAATATCCTGTTAATATTTTTTGTTTAAGTCTCATATTCTTTCCATGCCTTCTACTAACAGCAGTAGCAACTGTTTTCTCTCATATACTTTAAAAAATTTGATATAGAGATATTGCTGTGGCATACTTAAACTATTGTAATTATGAAGTGGTATTAAAACTGTAGCTATCCTGTAGCACAAGTATTGACAATTATCTTTTCACCCAGCCTCCATATTTTTTAAAATTTAGTTATTTCTATGTTTGAACATTTTACAAGTGTTATCTCCAATATTCAACTGAATTTATTGATAGCTGTAGAAACATTCTCAGCATCAACGTGACTGTCATTATTTGCTATGCAAGCCAAGAGACAGATAAAAAAAAAAAATCATCATATTAAAAGGTACATGCAGAATTCATTTAGAAATAAAGCTATGAATTGTGTTTTGTGAGAGATGTAAAACATATATGCAATATAGCCTTCATTCCGTCTGAGAAAACACCTGTGTCTCTGTGTTTGCACACACACACTTGTATCATCTTCTGTGACATAAATGACAATTGTCTGAAAAATTACTACAGGAATGGTTTTAAATCAGATGTGAGGACTGACAATATATGTGCTTTCTGATGTAAATTTCCTTTTAGAACTAGAGGTGGAATGCATTATTCAAAACAGTTTTATCAGTTTTGCAAAGGTGTTTTGAGAAAGATATTTCTATGAAGCATTTATTTAAGCAGATTAGTTGTTTGGAATCCTTTTCTAATGGAAAGACTTGTATTTGTGTTCAGCATTTAAGCTACATTTTTACTTAATGTATTATTGATGTGTATTAAGTGTTCATGTATTTAAATTAGAAACTGAATGGACTGGTTTAGAAATCCCCAAAGATTTCAATATGCATTTTTCAGTATTTAAAACTATATTTAATAAGTAGGAATGACCTCAGATGTACTTTGTGCTCCTACTTCTGTTTTTAGAAATGTCTTATAACAATTTGAATATAAAATAATTTTGACATATTTCTTTTTCAATATATGATGCATTTTTTTTCTTAAGCCACTTCAGTGACATCTACCAAAAGACATTTGAAGGATTCAGGATAAGTTCTATATCTTTAAACCAGGCTGAGACTACTGTGAAGGAGGATGGTATCTCTATTCTTTCCCTCCTATTCAAGGGCAATTTTGTCTGTCATATTGCCTCAGTCTTCCTTTTTTAACTTTGTATAGTGCTAGAAAGAAAATCCCTGTCATGTGAATCATAAGTGACATATTCATGTATTTATACTGCAATATTGGCCCTTATATATGAAAGACTTCCAGATCCCTTTCTTTTTTTTTTAATTTAGCTCTTACATTGCCATAAATATTAACTTAGTCTATCAATAAAATGAATTGATGGCACAAAGCAAGTCCAGAACAAAGGAAAATAAATGAGTTAAATGTTGGAAGTACTATCATCTCTGTACAACATTCAAATAGGAATAAAAATCTAAGTCATAATTTTCAGAACGCGAAATTAAATAAGGTTGTTTCACAGATTTTCTTTATTATTGGATAGTGTATGTAAAGGACCTTACAGTTTGTTTACTTTTCTCAGAAAAAAGGAGTGTAGAATATAGTTTCTTGTTATGGCAAATCTTCACACAGTTCTTAATTATTTTTTTCTTTTGGCATTATCTTCCTAATTTGCATGTTCCTTAAAGAATATTTTTTAATTTACAGCTTTGAATGGTGTATGTTATCATTTGCACTTAAAACAAAACCTCAAATTCTTCAGGAAACAAGATTCTCAGAATGCAAATGTAACCTGCTCCTTGCAAAAAGTCAGGCAAATACGGCAGAAAGCCAGTAAGGTCTGGACAGGGATTGCCTGACTGAGCTCAAATGCTAAAATGAAGCATACAGAAGGTGGAAGCAGGGATGGTGGAAATAAAGGGACATTGCCTAAGTCTGCAGTGTGGAGTTAGGAAAGCCAAAACTCAGATGTAGCTGAAATTAGCCAGAAAAAAAAAAAAAAAGAAAAAAAAAAAAGGAAAAAAAAAAAAGAACAAACCTCAGGGTTTCTCTAAGTACATTGCCAATGAAAAAAGGTTCAAGAAATCCTGAATCTGTTACTCAGTGAGGTAGAACATCCAGTAACAAAGGATGTGGAGATGGATGGTATGCTTAAAACTTTTTTGTTCCCTGTTTTCAGGGGCCAGAGGAGAAGTGTATAAAATTGCTGAGTGTTAGGAGCCTGCAGGCACCACCAGACCTGATTGTCCTTGTCCAGCCCCCTACATCTCCCCCCACACCGACCAATGCCCAGGAACCCATTTCAGCCACTGCTTGGGCCACCAGCGTCTACTCCTGCAACACTGCAGCAGAACCTGTCTTCAGTTCCCCCACAAATCTGCCCTGCCTGTCACCTACATCCCAGCCTGGCCTCAGCTGATGTCTAATGCCCAGATCTATATTAGCCTCCACATCATTAAAGATATCTTTTATTTGTTAGTGATGGTTTAAAAATTGCATTGCTTTATCTTATATGCCCATTTCCCTCACGTATTCAAAGCCATGTTCAATCATTACAGTGATAAAACTAAAACACTGATCTTTCAAAGATTTTTACACATACTTAACTGTGATCAGTTGCATTGACTTCACTGGCTGACTCCAAACTGGTGCTATCCATTTCTGGCAAAGTTAATTGTTTGCATTCCCATGATGCATGGACATCTACAGTCTTCTATTTATTTTTTCTAAATACTTGAACTGTATTAGAATCTGCTAAAATTGATACAGATTTAGGCTATTTATATATTTGAAATACATATATATTTGGAAACAATTGTAAAATATTAACTTTGTTGCTTTTTATTGACTTCAGTATAAACAACAAATGTCCATGGTAGTAAACATTTATTCTGCAAATGCAACAGAAGAAAAAAGGAGAGTTTTCAGGTAGTAGATTGAGTTTTCTGGCCCAAGATTTTTATGTGTAAACAAATTGCAAGAGGCACAGAAATGACTAAGGACATCCACCACAAAGTCTTCCAGAGTAAGGTCAAACAACACCATTAAATCATTAATCCTGGCCCTTTCCAATTACAAAACTCTAAACTTTTTCCCAATTTTGTTGAGCTTAGATGAGCTCAATAACTTTTATTTGAGTAGACAATAACTTGTGTTTGGCTGAAGTATATGTCCTAGAAAGGCAACCATTCTTTATTTAAAGGTTTCCACAGACAGAGAAATCTGCTTCACCCCTTGGTAGCTTGTTTCAGTGATTAATTGTCCTTGCTGTTAAAAAGATGTGCCTAAATTCTAATTGGAATTTATCTGGCTTCAGCTTCCAGGCATAGATCCTTGATAGGCCTTTTTGTGCCAGATTGAAGCCCGTTAGCAATGGGCACTTTGCCCCCGTATAAGTACTTATGAGAGCAATCAAATCACTTAATCTTTTTGATCAACCAACAGACTGTGCTTTAAATCTTCTACCATGAGCCGTTTTTTCAAGCTCTTGGAAGTGTTTCTTTTCTGTACCTTTTACTATTTTACAGCTTTAAAAAATTTGGACGCTAACTTTGTATATTGATCTCATGGAGCTGAGCAGAAATAATATAACTTCTATTTCTCCTTCCATTCTCCTCTTTATGCCTTTCAGTATTCTTTCCCACCTACATTGCGATAGGTACTCACAGCAAATGGCATTAATCTTTATATCTTTTTCTGAATCATTGCTTTCCAAATTTGTCTATTTATTCCTATAGAATATATTTCTTTGAATTTCAGCACTTTTATTAGATTGTGATCCTTTGACATTACCAAGTGATCCAGACTAGTTTTTCTAACTCTTCTGTTTATGTCTATTAATTATTACTGTTATTAGCATTAGTTATGATCCATAAGTCTTTGTTTTATTCATTGTTATATTTGCTTGACTCTCTCATTACTATATAATATCCAATACTGGTTATTTCTGAATTATTTTAGAAAAAGCATAATCAAACAATGATTTCCCACCACTGGCTACTGTTCCAGGTATGTCATTTGGTCATTTTTTAATCTACTGATCTTGTATAATTCCAGACTTTTACAGAAGTATTTGATATTCATCATTTAAGAACTGAAAACACAAATTTAGAGAAGAGGATCTAGGCATCTGCAGTGGAGAATTTTTGCATGCTCTTCCTTTTTACCTCAGGAAACAGCAGTTTTCTTTCTTCTAGGAGTAATTCTTATTGTTGTTGCTGATGTTGTTGGTTTTATTCTACTCTAACCAAAAAGAACAAAACAAGGAAGAAAAGAAAGGTGAAAAAAAATCAAACTGAGAAGTACTTCTTTGTGTTGCAAAAGGCAGAACAGCATGGTCTATTGTTTAGAGCTAGTATACAGAATGAGCATTTTCTTCATTATTGACTAACTAATTTGCTCCCTGATGGACAACATGACTTAACTCCTTTTTTTCAACCAATTTCTTCACATTCAAATACAAAGCATTATACAATTTCCTAATTGTTCTTTATTGATGCAATCAATAAGTCTTCCACATAAACATATTTCTATGACAAAGATTATTCATATGTAAAATTGTCATTTTATACTTTCAGAATCAAAATGCAGTTTATTTTATTTACAATGTGATGAATGCCTTGAGCTTTTTTTCTGAAGATTCATTTCAAATCTTTCTCAGAAAATCACCATTCTTCTGCCTCTGAAAATGTTTTGCTACTTTTTAATCACAAAAGTGTCACTACCTTGGCAATATGTGCCATGACATCATATTCCACTTTCACAAGGGTAGAAATGAGAAATATGTGTAGGCAGTTCCAAAACTGATACTGGAACACATGAGCACTTGCAAATTTAATGGACGTCAAGAGATGTAGATAAGCATTACATGGGGATAATGCTAGTACTAGCATTAGTGAGCAAATATGTTCACAATTACAACTTCTTAGAATCGACAGATTTGGCTTAGCTCCAATGTACACCTACAAAATCCTTAGATTCATCTAAAATTTGAAATTTGACCACTGCAGTTTCTCTTCAGCTACAGGGAGAAAAGTAGCTTAAAAATTTATGGATTTTAAAGAAGCTAAACAATTGGCATATGAGACAGCTTCCCATTGATCTGTGTGCTTAATAAAGCTAAATGTTAGGAAGACTAATGTACCATACTGATGTTTTAGGAATTTCATTAGCGTATTTGAACGACTATCATAATTCACTCACCTCTGCTGAGTTTATGAGCCATGGGTTTTCTCCAGCTCATAAAATCATCTTGCTTAACACAGTACAGTGACAGATAGCATCAGAGATGACACTTCATGAAGCAAGGTGACTCTTTTTTTTCTTCTTTGTTTTATAAGTTTTGTAGGACAATGCAGAGATACAGAAATGACTACTGGATAAGAATCTGATGAAATATTATTCTGACTTAGTGACAAGGCAAATACAATTATCCCAGGTCTGCTTCTCTTTGTAATGTTGAATGTAACCTGTGACAATGCTAACTTCTGAACTACTGAGAAATTAATTCTGGTTTTCCACTTTTTTAAGTGTAGTACACCTGGGATGAGAAATCACCACTGTAAATAGTAAAGCAACTTTCTGTGAATGTGTCTTTATCTTTGTACTGAACCTCATCTAAATATTTTGAAATGAGGAACATTTACTGTTTACCCTTACATGGACTAAAAGAGGGTATCTACATATTTTCGCACATCTTCTCATTATAAGCATCAAACTCATTAATTTTTAAACAGTATTCTTACCTCTTTATATAAAGCACATGTCATCCAAGGTAGTCATTCTAGTCTCCCTTTGTCCATGGATCAAGAAATACTCTCAAAATACGTGATTTCTAAAGTATTATTTGTATTCAAATTACTGCAAAGGAGGCCTAAATAGAACAGCTCAAATATGAATCTTTAATATTATTACTAAAAGTTAGACCTAGTTGATCTCATTCTTGTCCCTACATCTTTAGCTATCATCTACAAGGTATGGTAAAATATATCTTAGACCTGGTTCAAAACAGTCAACTCCCTGAACAGGAATCAACCTGTTGAAGTGAAAGTAAATTGGACTTTTGGATACTCTTATCTGCATTCACATATCCCAGTGCTATGCAAATAGCTCCCTTGGAATTAGACCTTCAATTTTTTTTCTAAACTCCAGATAATACCCTTATGAATGTGGGCCTAGTATAAAGTTTTTATGAGATAGAGGAATTGTCTCTCAGCCTAAAAGAGACACCTATTCAAAATCACAATTCATAAACAAGAACAAGCCTTTACAGTCAGTTCCATTTTCCCTTTGGAAAATGGACCATATCAATATTTTCTTTTAAAACACAATTCAAAGCAACCAGTGCTTCCATATGTGTGCAAATATAAGCCCAGCAATTACAGCACTTCAGGTATGATACATTCAACTTAAAAATATTTTTAAAACTACATCTTTCATCTTGCAAAACAATACATAACAAAATGGACTATAGGCAGTCTTTTGTGTGCACTTATGAAGAAATAATTAGTGAATACCAGCTGACTGAAAATATATATGAACAAAAGAGAAAGACTTTTTACTGTGGCCATGCTCAAGTATTTGGATAGGCTGGCCAGAGAGGCCAGATTTCCCCTCTCTCTCAAGAGGTCCCTTCCAGTTGAAACAACTCTCTAATTCCATTGATACACATCACAGAAGAGCAGATTCACTGATATAGGAAGCAACCTCTGGAGACCAACTTATCAAGCCCCTGCTGCTCAAAGCAGGGTTAACTAGAGTTGGTAGCTCAGGGACATGTCCAGACTTCTGAGTTTCTCCAAGGATGGAAACAAAACCTTTCTGGCTTGTCCAAACACAACCAGTCTCAGAGTATTTTTCTGTTTGTTTGTTTTAGATAGAATTTACTGTATTTTAGATTTTGCTCATTGCCTCTTGTCCTGTCACCAGATGCCACTGAGATGAGTCTGTCTTCCTTACTCCCTTCCGTCAGGTATTTATACATTGATAGGTTCCCCCTTAGCCTCCTCTTCTCTAGGCTGAACAGTCCCATCTCTACCAGCCTCTCCTCATAAAAGAGACGATCCAGGTTCTTAACCATCTTCACACAGCCCTTCACTGGATTCATTCAAATATTTCCATATCTCTCTTCTACTGGGATCCCAGATCTGGACAGAGCACTCCAAAAGTGGCCTCACCAGGGCTGAGTAGAGACAAAGGCTTACATCCCTTGACTGGCTGGATATATTATTTCTAATATAGTACAGGCAGCTGCCAGCCCTCTTTGCTGCAAGTGTACATTGCTGGCAAACTTGGTGTACACCGGGACCCTCAGGTCCCCAGCATACAAGCTGCTTTCCATACAATTATCCCACAATGTGCAATACTTCGTGGAATTATTCTTTCGTGAGATTCTTGTTGGACCATTTTTTCAGTTTGAACAGGTTCCACTGCATGTTCCCACAATCATGTGTCTTACTAGTCATTCCTCCACATAACCTGCAAATTTACTGAGGATCTGTACCCTGTGCAATCATTTTGAACATTAATGAAGGTGTTTAACAGTATTAACCTTACTATCAACCCCTAGACACTGTTGGTGTCTCACATCAGTCAGTTTTCAGTCTCAACTCTGCTGTCCAAGTATTTCGTCTTTGTCAGATTGTCTATGATAATGTTATAATAAACAATGTTAATAACCTTCATTGGAATAACTTAAAATATTTAAGTCATCAGACTACGAATTTATGTGGGTACAGGGTAAAACAAGTTTTTTGAAATAAACTTTTGGATTTTATCAATCCCCACATTTAGTTCCAGTTCATATGCCTAAATTAACATTTACCTTGTGAGTCTGTGTCAAGTAAATAGGTTTGATGTCCAGACTATATGTAATTTTAAAATGAATGTTGTATTATTTCTGCACCCTGACTCTTTCATCCATTTAAAGATCCCCTACGAAAATGTCTTCTCTGTTACTCTTTTATAACATATTACCTGAATGACTTTTTATTCATTTCAGTTATGCAGTTACCTAATTTAGTTCTGTAAAAATGATCGTTTTCTTTGAAATATAATTTAGGAGTAGCATGTTATAAGTGTGCTTACACTCTATTCTGTTCTTGAGTGTAATTGGTGTTGTAGTGCTTTCTTCACCATGTAACAAGAAGCAGGTAACCTTAGTTCAATTGTCATTCCTGAGACCGAGAAATTTATTTAGATTTTTTTTATATTGTTTTTATAACTACATTTTTCTCAACTTAGTCTCCCAGTTTTCTCCCTGTTAAACATGTTTCTCTATTTTTACTGCTGCTTCTAATAGAGACATCTCCATTTATGCTATTTTGGAAATGGGTGCCTGTATAGTTACAGTTTCAGTTATAAGAATAAATTTAACTTTCCCTTTTTTTCTCTAAGATTAAAAATAGAAAAGGATTTACTAACATCTGCTAGAGATCTAGATCCAGCTTGCCAAATGAAATGTTATGCCTCCTCTGCATATGTCATACAACTTCAGATACCAACACCTTTATGAGACTGAAGCTTTCACAATTTGCAAGAATATTTTAGTTTGTTGAAAACTTCATTTTTACTAAGCAAATGCAATTATCTTGTATCAGTTATGGACTGATCTCATATTGTTTGGGTTTTTTTTTTTTTGCTTGCAGTCAGTTATGAATCTCAGATAAGTACTGCTGTACTTCCCATCCTATAATCCAAGTTATTAAATCTGAATTAGTCAAAGAGTGATTAATAATCTCTGAATCTAAAAAATAATTGTCTTTTACAAAAAAGAATGCATATTATAATTAAGGAAATCAAGATCTAGAATAATAGTAGGATACACAGTAGGTGAAAAACTTTGTAATTTTATTATTTTGTAAATTTCTTGTTTAAAAAAAATCCTGTATATTAGATGTTTTCCTTCCAGGTATTTCTTACCCTTAACACAGGTTACTTTTACTTTTCAAAAGTGTTCTCTATTAGTCTAAATTTAACTAGGTTCTTTTTTACTTAAACTTGCAGAAGATCTCAATTTTTGGAGGGGTCTTTGCATCTACATTATATCATATAACTATAAACAAGTATGAAGCCTTCATGAGAATGTATAGTCTTGGATAGAGTTTATTTTTTACCCATTTTGACTCCTATGTATTAACACTATAACAACAGAGTTTTCCTGCATTTTAGAATAGAATCATAAAACAGTTTGGGTTGGAAGGGACCTTAAAGACCATCTAGTTCCTACCTCCTGCTGTGGGCAGGGACACCTTGCACTAGATCAGGTTGCTCAGAAGTCCATCCAGACTGGTCTGAAACATTTCCAGGGATCAATATCTTCTCTGGGCAACCTCTTCCAGTGCCTTACCACCCTCACAGTGAAGAATTTCTTCCTAATATCTAATCTAAATCTATTCTCAGTTTAACACGTTCCCCCTTGTCCTATCAATACTTGATCTTATAAATAGCCTTTTTTCCACATTTTCTGTACCTGTCATGGATGCAAAAGAATCTGATGGATATTAAGATTTCCCTCTGCAGAAAAAGCTGCAGGTGTAAAGAACGACTGGAATTGACAGAACTGCAAGGAGGGCTTGGCAGCATCGTTGATATTACGGAATATTGCTTCAAGTAATCCAATTGCCTAGTGAAAACTCAGACAAATTACCCAAGGAATGGGAAAGTCAAAGATCAGTAATTTTATGTTATCACCTGAACCAAGGCTTTTATGTAATGCCAAGAAATTTTGAAGTATTTTAAGCAGAGAGTTTTTCCATATCTATATTACTGACTGAGGCTTAACTGATAGGAAAAAAGACATCTAGGCACACGTTGTGTATCACTATGGTAACAGACACCCTAAAAACAATGTAATGGCAATAGATTTAGAGTCATTGAAAAATAAAAGAGCAAAATATAATGAACAGTATATGAGTAACACTATTGCATACAGCAACAACAGCAAATTCTTTATTCTGCCTGGGGTCAGCTTATAGCTTCGCTGCGTAATTTAAGATCTGAAGTTTCTGAATTACTACATCTACACCAAAGATTTTTGAAAGATTTGAAACTTTTTGGAAAATTCAGAAATTAAGGAATCATAAAATCTTCAAGGTTGGAAGAGACCTTTAAGATCATAAAGTCCAACCATCAACGCAGCACTACCACAGTAACCCCTACATTACTAAACCATATCAGCTCCCTGGACAACCTATTCCAGTGCCTGACTATTTTAACAGAGAAAAAATGTTTTCTAATATCTAATCTGAACCTCCTCTGTCTCAGTTTAAGGCCATTTCCTCCAGTTCTTTCACTGCAGGCACGGTAGAAGAGACTGGCCCCCACCCCACCACAACCTCCTTTGAGGTAGTTGTAGAGCAATGAGATTTCTCCTGAACCTCCTCTTCTCAAGACTGAACAAATCCAGCTCCCTCAGATGCTTCAGATGTTTGGTTGGTTATTGTGTGGGGTTTTGTTTGTGCTTTTTTTTTTTCTTTCTTCTTGGTAGTGGTGGTTGTTTTGTATTAACTAATGACCTATTCCAGGATAACTCTATTAATTATTGATTTTCCTCACTCATCTCTTTGTCTGTTAGTTTTCGATCTTTGACTTTTTAAAAAATTTCAACATTATAAAATAAATAATATTGCAGACACTGTGCAGCAAATATAATTGTCCTGCTAATGAGCTTGCTAGATACCCTTTTGAGGCTCTTTAAATTTTCTGATGAACTGGCAGGAGTGCCCTAACAGTGGATTGGAATTTTGGACTTAGAGAAATAAAGGTTTTGGCCAAGTAGCATGTAATATTATTAAGAGAAAAAGAAGAAAATAAAATCCTTATTTTGCAGAACAGAAGAAGCTTCAGGAATCTTATTTGTTTTGTGCGCATTATACTTGTTGCTATAAACTTGGAGGCATAAAATAAGCCTGGGAAAATAAACTTTTGGAACCTCTGTTGACGGTCAATAGAGGGAGCCATGTTCATATTCTGTTTATTACATGCCACTGCAAAGCTTTCTAAAATAACCCAGCTGATGAACACGTGAGGGTTTTTTTTTTTTTTTTTTAATTTGCTGCAGTATCCTTACATAGGAAGAGAATATAATATGGAAAACACCAGACTCTTTTCTGACTGAATACGTTAGTCAAGCGAAGGACCAGAATAATAGTAACATTAAAGGTGCAGCTGCAACATTAGATTTGATCTATTCTATGATTTTTATGTACTAGATTTACCAAGGGATGTAAGAACTTAATATTAACTCCTGGGTATTTTAGTGTGTAGATTCCAAAAATCACAAAGGGAGGAAAAACGTGCTGTACTGTTGTTTAACCCTGTCAATAACTTGGCAGTTGTTTTCATGTTCAGCTTCAAAGTTTCTAAGTACTTTCATATTAAGAAGTGAATGTTACAGGGATTGCCTTCTCAGTAATCAGTGACTGGTAGGTTTTTTTCTGAAAATATAACTAGAGGACCCGTAGTTATTCTCACAGCTGAAATAGTTAAAACACTGGAAGATTGAATTCCCGTTGAAATGCAGTTGCAGGCATTTTCTTTGAAAACACAGCTGGAGCCCTTTCATGGGGATAATGGAGGTGAGTTCTTCACACTGAGAGGAGCATTGAAATAGGGGTTTGAGATCTCACACAATGGACACAGAAGGGGGAAGGGAACACTGCATGTAGTATAGTACATCTAGTAATAAATATAGTTCTTGCACAAACCGTTCTTCATTTTGACACAGAGAAGTAAGCCACTGCTCATTAGCTATTACTGTGTGAAAGGAATCAGCCCACTACTAAGAACGCCTGCCATGCCCCTATACCATTGGGCATACTGTAAGAATTACAGATTTCAGGTTTTCTAAACTGACTGAGGTATGAATTATGATGTTGAGTTGGTCTTGAACACTAAGAATAAGAAAATTTTGGATAAAAGGGTGGTGTAATTTTAAGATCTGTTGATGCTTGTCATAAATATGCATGTATGTGGAAAGTGCAGTGGTGTTTGGGAGTTAGGACTTGTAAGTGAAAGTTTTCAGAATCTGAGCTTTGTTCCTAGGGAATTACAGTGAAGTTGTTTTTTTAACCATGTACATATATATACATACAGGTATATTTGTCTGTGGGAGCTATTCCATGGTTGTTTTTCTGTTCAGATCTGTGGAGAAAAGTCTTCCCCATGTTAAAGCTGTATGGGAATAATTAAAGAAAACCCAACTAAACAGCAACAAGCCTGCCCCCTTCCCACAACCCCCATAAAAACTATGGAAATTACAGCATTAGTAAAAATGATCAGTCTCATGAAAATACCTAATGTCATAGGTTAAACAGAAGTTAAAACTATATATGTTTAAATTCTACATCACAATTTATTTCTATTTTTGTTCCAGTATTTTTCTTACAGTCATCACTCTATATGTCAAATCATGCAACCTCACCAAATAAAGCTCAGAGTTTATCAAAAGGAGCAACCTACCCTATTTTTTTTGTCTGTTTGTTTTTAGCAGTTATCTTGTTTTGACCCTAATTAATTGAAACAGTTAGGCTAATATTTCTATGGCATAAACATGAACCTATGTGCAACTTAACAATAAGACACTTGGAGAACAAATTTTAAGTATTTTTCATATGTTGTTCCACTTTTGGAAGGGAATTTATGGATCTAGACCTATCTATTTCTGATTCAGTGTGGATGTAAGCATTGAGGTTTCAAGGAAAGCAGCAAATTTCCTGTGGCTCATGATGCCATTGTAGGAGTGGACATTGTATTGATAGCTCAGAACACACAACCAATCAGCAGTATGAGGTGGTTAATTCCGAAACAGAATACCAAGTTCAAGTTAATGAATTTCTTGCATAAACTGGATCAAAAAAAAAAATTATATAAACTGTAATTGATGAAAACTTTCTCAAATTACATGGTAACCTCTTGCAGCAAATAATCTGCCTGTGTATTTTGCATAATATGTAACGCTGGAGATCATTCTTCTAAGAACCTTCCAGTAACCTTGCATAAAAGTTATATCCCCACTCTCTGATAAAGTTGTGCATTAAATAGTCATTTTAATAAAGCTACTGTTGATATTGAGAAAGTACAAAATTATTCCTATTTATGATGCAAAAATAAGGCCTATGACTAATAAGAACATAATTTTTTTAGACTAGGCTGGACAGGAATGCTTTGATTACAGACACATTTTCACATTTTATCTTAGACTCGTGTATCATAGCTGCAGAATCTTCTCATTTTGAATTCTGGGACTGAAGCAGATGGCAGAGATGTATTTCAAATAATGGTACTTGACATACAACTTCTATAAATAGTTACACAGCTACAAGGTGTTATTTGTAATTTTCTGTCTTGGGAAGAAACTAGGAATTCTCTGTCACTTCATGATAATTGTTCCTAAAATTCTTCACAAATGGATAATTTTTTGAAATATTCACCTTAAGGAAAAAAGGCAGACATCAAGGCAGATGTTCTTTTACATGTTGCTGGATTCCCAAATGTCCCCATGGCCTAGTCATAGAATAAATTCCAGCAACATATTATGCACATATATATAGAAGTATACTGATAGAAAAAAAATACGAAAGACATATTCTTTTTCAGTTTTATAAAACATTTGTTAAGTTTTCTTGTCATGATAAAGGAGTCTACAGGAGTCTACTGGAGTGTACTGAAATTTCTACCCAAGAAGAACTATATAAATGATAAAATGTATCATGTATCTGACTTAGAGTGAGTTTATGTGTTAAAACATTTTCCCTTCAGCTCATTGATGGAATGGTCTAGATACTGAAATGTCAGTTATGGAGGGGAGAGGGTTGTACACCATACCAAAAATAACGTTTTGATTTTATGCCACTGGTGGGTGCTCTTTGGGAGAACAGTTAGTTCTTGTCTCATGCAGAAATAAAATGAAAAACAGTCTTAAACACCCTAGCAGAGTTTATGGTAATATAGAATAAAACCCAGTGTTTCAGAATCTTAAGTCAATTTCCATATGTTGTGTTCATTGGAGTATTGGTAGTGTCATGGTTTCAATCAAGGTTAATGCAAACAAAAGAAAAACCTCAGTAAATCAGGTCTAACTAATATAAAAAGTCTTCCTGAAAAAAAGTTAGAATGAACAGACTGTGTGATTTAAATGTTCCTTTAAATTTTTGGCAGCTTGAGATTTACTTTATATCCCATTTGTTCCTTATTCTTTTAGTTACAGTAAGTAGGTAATGCTTCCTTTGCTGTGAAAAATGCTGTTGTTGCCAACTTTGTCATCTAAGCTTCATTTCTACAGTTCTAGTACCATCAGTTTGTCAACATAAAAGCTAAAATATTCTGAACTCAATCAAGCTTTCTCAGTCTTGTCTCCAGAGATGGCATTAAGGGCTTGGATAACCTTATCTCTTCAATACTGAGGATGTTTGTAGCTTCTGCTAAGTGCTCTCTGGTGATTCCTATCAAAACTTTTAATGGACAGCAATACATCTGTCTGATCATATACATACCCCTTACCACTATCATCCTAGACACTTTTTAAACAGCCTGATAATATTGCTACACTCACAGCCAGTTTTATATGGACCAATAACAGTAGCATAACAGGAAAAAAAAAAAAACCTCAGACATTTAACAACATTTTTTATTTTGCTATAGTTATTATTGGAAATTTTAGGAGATATAGGCAAGTTGTGAAGTGGACTGCCTCCAGAAAAAGAACTCAAGAAGTGTATTATTTAAAAAAATGTTTGGAAAGTTAGAAAAATTTAAATTAATATAGAAATATTGTGTAGAACAAGACTCAGATTTGAACAACATCACTTATCTTGCACAACTTTAAAGAATATAATTTAATATTTTATGAGATTGTGCAGATTTGCATTGGGAAAGTTACTTGTATTAGCAAATACTATTTCTATTGTCGGGTGCATATTGAATTATTTCACTTAAGTGGAACAGCTCTGATTGTGTTACCAAAAAATACTCCAAATTATTTGAAAATGCAAATTCCAGTTACAATGCATCTTTTTTTTTTTTTTTTTTTAGTTCTGTAGACAGCGTGCTATCCTTTAGGATTTTAAATTAGTACACAAAGAGATTTGAGGTTAAACTTAAAGCAATAACAGTTCTATTTGATGTTTTCCAAAGCAAACGATAAGCTTTTGCCAATGTATGATTCTATTTTCTGTGACTGAACTGGTGGTACTCTCATAGGCACTTAAATTAGAACTGTTCATCTATTTCTTCAGCAAAATCATACTGTAACATTTTGATATATCCCTTTTGGAATCAAAAAGGAAGGAAAAACTAACATTCTATATTTAGCACTTTTCCTACTAATTTAATTTTATAATGGTGCCCTCTGCATGGAACAGGGATTTTTACTTTCAGCTGACGTTATAATTTTTTACACAGATGACACAGCAACAGAAGAGTTGCCCTGCTGGAATAGACTTTTGGCTACTCTTAGATGACACAATGCTTCTGGGAGTGGCCTATGTTCTATTAAGGAAAATGTGTGTTTCTGACATTAGCTCTTTTGTGAGAAATAGAAATTTACACTCAAACTAATATAAGTCCAGAACTTTCTTAGAGGGCTAAAAATATTGCATGAAATACTGCATTTGGGCATTGCCCATGGAATGACATTACTGTGTTCAACCTCTGTCAGGAATGAAACCCAAGCATACAATAAATCACAGCTTTCAATTAATATGGTGCTGTTTGATGGTGCTGCACAGAAACTGTGAGCAGCCTTTCCTTGGAAGAAAGAAAATTAGTTATGCAGAGAAAAATTGGTTTATGTACATGGGAGGGGGGGCAGCAAAATGCAGTGTTTCTGTGCCCAGCTACAAAAGTAGTTTTGATTTTGTTTCCAAGCATTGTCAAATGCAAAAATGCATAAACAATATAAGGAGTAGAGCCTCAGTTGAGTCCTTATTAAGTTATACACATTAGAATTTATTTTCCCATTTATTTTTCTACTCAAACATGCAAGAACTGCAAGAAGATTGATGCAGATGTTAGCTTAGAGGCACTTTGTTGGGATAAAATGAAATGTGCAATGAAAATTATGGACGCTGACTTAAGACCTTGAACATGCTGATCCCACACACAGCTCCTCCAAGAAACCAAATGCACAGTCCCATCTAACATTTTATGACTCAAATTGCTATTCAAGCAATTCTATAAAAATAGTTGGAAGATATTATCCTTACTTCAACAGACTCAAGGTTCTGATATTGAGATGGGGAGAAAATATCTTAACTAAACCAGAACAGGAGTCAAGACATATTTTAAAACAAAACAACAACAAAAACAAAAGCAAACAAAAAAAACCCAAAAATGCCAAACCTATAAACCAAAATTAAACCTAAGTGTAGCTTCTGAACATGCTTTGAAAAAAAAAAAGAGACTGTATCAACATCCCTCCATTTGTGATAGAAATGCTGTTGAATAGTTGGAAGGGATTTTATCAGCTAGTCTGTCTTTTAATGAAAGCAGAATCAAGTAAGTTTAAGTAAGTAATCTTTTTCTTGCAGATATTTTTCTATTCATTCTGTAAAAAATCTCTTTGCTACCTTTATAACATCCAAAACTACTAAAAAATTTATTTAATGTTTTAATCATGTGTGTCATTAAAAAATTTGCTCAACTACCATCTATACTAACAGTTCTGTGTCTCAGTTCAATTATTTACTTTTCTGTTCTGAGTGAAGGAGAAAGCTTCCCTTTGTGGCCATCTTTTTTCTCATCGTTTTTTTCTCCTGTCTATGCCTCAGTTTTCTTTTTTTCTGGACAAACCCACATATTTTAAGCTCTTTTTTGAAATACAGACAAGTATAATAAAGCATGGGCCTCACAGCTTCAGACTGAACTCCCTAGCCTTTAGCTGTAGTGAAAGCTGTTTCAGAGAGAACAGTCACTGTCTTTCACTGCATGCTGACCCATTGGCACATCTTGCCTTCACACTCAGTGCATAAAAGTGATAAGGACAATTTCCTCTTCACTATACAAATGCTGCCTAGCAAAAATTATTCCATAATACTAATCTTTTAACCTTTATTAAGTCAAAATGTTATGTGATGTAGAGACTGACCCATGTTGTTCAGTTAGATGAGAATTTATACAAAAGCATTTTTTTCCATAAAGCTGATGTTACCACAGGCGGAAAAATGACTTGTTCCTGGAGTTAAGCATTAAAATCTAAGGACAGTTCAATATAAACACAGATCAATTGTTCATCTTGTTCATGTAGGTTCAATTATAAAATTTGCCTCTTCATTCCTTTTCATGGCTTTAATGGCCCCAAAACAACTATCTTTGCTTCTGCATAAAAATAGGAGGGACAATTTGTTTTTTGTGAATCCCAAAGACAGACGAGTCAACAGAAAACTTTTTTTCACTTTTAGACCAAAAGAAATTAATTGCAAGACTCATGGATTTATGAACAAGATTTCTGAACAAAGTGTGTTCTGTATTGAAATACAATCTCCAAAGTAAAAACCTTAGAGATCTTTCTTGTTCAGAACATCATGGATGAGAGTAAGGAACACTTGTATGAATAAGAACATTGAGGACACAAAAGAGAAAACAAAGACAAATCTTTTGTGGGGAAAATTTGGGAAAACAAATGGACAATTTACGTCTGAACTTGTATCTTAACAGGCTTCCATTAATTGAGATACTCACTCATTAATAGATAACCCAGCACAGTTAAGGTCTTATTATATAATTCACGTTTCACATAAAAGCAGGAATTTATCTGTGGGACAAGAGTAGAATTATAATGTAACCAAGCTAGTATGAATATAGAAAAAGCTACAAGTATAGCTACAAACATAGAGAAAGATGAAGCTGATTATTCATCCTTATTGGCTGAAGAAGCAGTATCTATATTACTTCCAGGGAGTTTCTTCCCTTCCCTTCCCTTCCCTTCCCTTCCCTTCCCGGGGCAGTGGGGCAGCCCCAGGCATCAGGCATCTCCCTGCGGAGAGGGAGAGGCTGAGGCTGCATCAGGACAGGCACCCAAGGGTGGGCCTGGCTCAGCAGGGCCATGGCCAGGCAGGGCAGAGCTGAGGGAGTTGCAGACCATCTCTGCTGCAGCACCACTGGACAGGGGATGATGGCCCTGGGGATGACATGGGCTTCTGGGCTGTGGGCAGGGGTGGCCCTGAAGGGGCCAGACAGGAACAACCAATCCTCAGGACCCTGTCACGTATGTATAACATCTACATGGCTATTATTTGTATAACATATTGTAGCTAGTTCTCTAACAGACCATTAAAAAAAAAAAAACAACCAAATCTCTTCCTTTTATTTTCACTAGAAATACCAGATTTCAGAGCAATTTGTGGATTTCTAAATTCTATATTTGTGGTGGCGATCCATTGTTTATCTTTTATTGATAATCCTGAGCACCCAGTCTCAAAAATACTTAGCACTAGTACAGATGCTGAGCTCCTGTTGGAAAAAGAATGAGCAAAAATTCATCAGGAAGCAAGTGGTTTCTCTGCTAAGAGGAATGTCATCATAACAGAGAAAAATAGGAATAGACAACTGACACTGCAGATTAATTCATAACATCATAGAATCAATCACTGAGGTGTGAAAAGTACCTTAGATGGGGGCAGCCATCAATACCAGATTAACACTTCTCTTAGCCTCTGCTGATTTTATTTCATAAAATAACATGGGTGCTAATGTTAGAAACTCTGTTATCTTACATAGTATCTCACCTTTTAACATTCAGTTTCCATTTCCATTTCATAGGCATGTAAGTATGCCTTTATTTAAATTATGTATTTTATCTTTTCCATTTCCTTTCAAATTGATATGCAGTTTATTAAGAATTTTTAGGAAATGTGTTCATTTTTGGTACTCTATTGTTTACTGGAAAAATAAACAGTAACAGCACAGTTTCACATCTCAACAAGTAATCTGCAACTAAATCATCTGGACAAATGAAATGAGCTTACTCTCTTCATGAAAAAGGTGGCTGAACCTCTCCCTAATTTGCAGGTCATTTATCATTTCCTTTTTAATTTTCAGGATTTGACAAGTAAAGAATTTTCCACTTTCTGCTTCACAAAAATTGTATAATTGTGTTAGATATGCTCAAGATCACATATACTTCGAGAATTAATATGAGGGCAACTACAAACTACAGTTAATTCTTTTCCCTTTATAAATTGGATTTTCCCCATTTTCTCTCCTTTTGTAAACTAGGAAAATGGTGGGTATTTTAAAAGGAAAATCCAAAAATTCTTTGAGGTGTTTTTCAACAGTTCTTGGGCATTATTTGAAACCTCTCACCTGCTTGACATCTGTGTCTGTAGTATCTATTCAGTGTATTTTTACAGTCCAGAAAAAATTCTCTTGCTCGTGTGCATACTTTGGGAAATGATGCAATGGTGATTTACTAGCAATTTAAGAACACTCTTTTAAGCCTAAAGTGGACCCAAACCTTACACACTGAATATGAAAGATACAGCATTTGAACATATATTTCTTCTTCATATATACAGCCTTGAGTGTCATGATTAGGATGACCAATTTTCAGTTTTTAACTGGCTTTCATTAGTCCAGTGCAATCACAATGGATCAATTCCACAAATTACAGCAATATTGTGTGAACACTTCAAACACTCCAAGCTCCGTCTTACCCTTCCACATTTTTACCCCCTTTCTCTCCACTCAGTATACATCTATTAGCTCTGGTTCTGTCTTTACAAGTCTGATAGAATGTCATGGGTTCTGTGAGTTTTCCTGTGACTTCATGGGATTAGCTTTTTATGTGCTTCTATTCAGACTGTGATTATATCTGAAATTTTAAAGGCTTTTATATTTTTTGAAGTTTTGTGAACAGTGTTTTCTTTTAAATTCATATCTACAATTTCTGCCAAAGGACTAACAATGGCACATCTAAAGTATTTAACTGACAGTAGCAGGTCTGAGGTTTCTTCTTGTCTGCTATAAAATAATAATGTAGAAAAACTATCCAGCCATCCATCAGGACAACATTTTTCTTAATGTGTTCAAGGGCCCAGAGCTATTATTTCAGAAGCCTATTGGTCATTGTAATCAAAGGTACTGTCCAAATTACTCCAAGACAACTTTACATTTCACAGGATAAATGACCTGCAAAGTTGTGATCCTGAAATCCAAAGTAATCTCTGGTTTTGTTTCCATGAAGCTAATCTTTTGACTGGCACAATGAAGTATTTTGAGTTATTACAATAAAATATTTTAATTATTTTCTAATAGTCAAGGTTAAAACTAAAAAAAACCCTCCAAACTTTCATAGAAGCTAATGTGCTAAACACTTTACTTGCAATTTCATGGCATAACACGATGGTAATAGGAGTAAAGATTAAAAATAATGGAAATTTCTTTTGATTGCTCATTTCAAATTCTTTTGCTTTAATGTCTTACTTGTGAGTTCATACAGGCTACCTGCAGAAGAAACTGAAGACTTCTACTTGTTTTAAATAAATTATCAGGTAACAATAGCCCTTTACTTTATCTCCCTGAGAGACTCTGGAATTATCTAGGATTTCTAAATTGCTATATATAAATCTTCACTGTAGTGTATGTTCATTAAGTTTAGAGACTATAGGAGAAATTTTGGTTGTTAAGAGTCTGAAAGGAGGAAACATTTCTCACTCAGAAATGAAAAAATATAAACATAATTTACCTTGGTTAAACTTTGTGTTTTATTAAATTATAAAAAGCTTTAGGCAATTCTTCAGGTCTGCCATGTTCATGTTTATGTTCATGTTCACTTTCTCAATTTTTAACAGCAACCTTTTAAGACTGGGCAGATTATTAGATGTTTCATCATAGCCTGGAGGTTGTGTTAGTATTCCAGAAAACCTGACTTCCCCTTTAGACCAAGAAAGGTGTGTAAAATCTTTTCAGTAGTAGTAGTAGATGGTCTTATCTTTTACCAGCAACAAGACCAGCACAGCTGACTTACGCCTCCTACTTCCTATATATTTTTTTCCTGTAGCAGAAAAACTGACCTCTGTCCAAGTTCTCCACTTTGCAGTGGGAAAAAGAGCCTATATTTGGCCTAGACAAGCATTCAGGGGCACAGTTCTTTCTGGAGACTAATCAAAACAAACCCATCTGACCAAAGGACAAGGAATGCCTGTTTTCACTGCAGACCTTTGCTGTACTTCAATCTAATGTTTTTTCCAAGATGGGGGAAGACAAGCTATTCTGTCACTATCAGGCTTTTCAGGCACAGTTTACGGAGCATGATTTCTTGCTGAAGTGTATTTACAATTTTTTCTTCAGCCCTCATTTATTTATTTGGATTTTAAAATATTTTAAAATAAAACAGTGCCATTTTATCTTTTTACAATGCCTATGCCTCAGGAATTGTTAATACTAGTCCAATTGTCAGTAAAAAGAAAGTTTTTTTTACTTTACAGATGTGTTTATTTTTTCAAAAATTGGAATGACACAGAATGGAAACTGTGCTCAGAAAAGCTTGTCTCAGTCACAGGACTCATTTGCTGCAGCCAATGGTTCCTTAACCTCTAAAAACAACTGACTTGAGCCCCACACATAAGCACATTTAAATGTCATAACCTACTCATTAGTGGATGGAAGAGAAAGATTAAAAAAATCCAAAGAAACCGTAAGTGAAGATTGATTTTGTATGCACTTGCTCACACATATCTTAGTTACAATACCACAGTAAAGAATAATTACTGAGGAAAGAAAAGGACAGAAAGCTGAGTTGAACTCTGTGAAGTTCAAATGTGGAAACCCTCTCTGTTCCAGAAGTGAAGTGACATTCGCTGACTTGGGTAGGAATTTGCATAATGTGGGAAAGCTTGTTTCTTATCTTCACATAGTTGTGCTTGCTCTGGAACGATCAATTTTCAAGGAGCATTTCAAAACGTATTCAAAAAAGGGCAGCTCTTGAACCTCTGTAATTTCATATCCATTTGAAACACACATCAGGGGTTTGTTGAACCTCTGACTCGCCTGTAATACTGCTTACATGACAATGATCGACTTCTTAAATAGCTACCACAGAGAAATAATTAAACAAGTTTAGAAGAAACAGAAGTCATTATAGAAATCATCTCAATGTTTGAAAGCAAATCATGTTTTCAAACAAGGTCATAGCGTGCAAGTATCTGTTGCCAATATCACGTATTCTTGGAAGAACTATTTAAGAAAGCACAGGTGTTCATCAGGCAAAAAAAGCTATTTTAGGTCTCTATGTTTGCTTTTCCAGTACAGCATATTGCTATGTTACTTTTATCTGTCCGTGTGGACTCTGCAAAGAATCAGGAAGATAAAGCTGAAATATCATCAGTAGCTGTAGGTATCTCAAAGACCTGAAAGAGTCCTATTACTTATGTCCTTTGTCTCACATTCTATGATAACATGATCATCATGGGTCTGAAGAAAGCTTGCTAATGATGAAATTATATATGTTAAAATCAAAGATGAGTAGAATTTTACTGAATCCCAGAAAGACGTTTAGACGTTAACACAGCTGCAAAACACCATTAAGAAAACTTGGTGGGGTTTTTTTGCCTTTTTCTTTTTCCTCATTTTCTTTTCTTTTTCTCCTTACCCCACTTTTCAGATGAAAAGCTGAATATTCAAATGGTCTAATTTTCCAAAAGGTGAGTCATCCAATTTCATTCATTCTCTGTAAGCACCACATTATAAAAAACTGAATCTTGGGCCAAGTAAGCTTTTAGGCATTAAGAGACTTTCCAATATTTTGTTCCTTGATGTCTAAATCATTGTAGGCTTAGGGCTTTGATATTTCTCTAATGCAATTTCTCAGTTGTATACTTGGGATAATATTTTACTTCTTCAGTAAAGCAGCATTATGAGAAGATATACTTAAGAAATGTATTCCTATGCTGCATTAGTGAGAAGAATATAGTACTGGCACTGGTGAGCCTGAGCTATCAATAATTTTACTGGAGGTAAGCTAAAGGATTCAAAGTTAGGTACAAAGTATCACAAGATGTCTTCTTAATGATGCTTGAAAAAATACCCTAACGCAGTTTCATTTATTTATGCTACAATTCAAAAGCTTATAAAATAGTGCATGCAACTATTTAACATCCACTTGAATTACTGTACACTGTGACTAATGTTATTAAATAAAACCAAGAGCTTTTAATGGGATTACTCACACTTTTCCAATTCTTACTATTTCTATAGTAAAAAAACAAACAAACAAATGAGTTATAGAGTTTTAGTTATACAGTACAGAGTTATAGAGTTTGTTTCCTGAATATTTTAATCTGAAGAATTTGGTGAAAAAAAATATTAACTTTCAAGGCACCTAGGAAATGTCACAAACAAGAAAAAAACGTAGACTGCTTCCCCTCCCCAACCTCCCCGTCTTTGTACAGTTGTCCTTGGCAAGATGAAATAAGTGAAATGAATCATGTGCTGTCACTATTATTGAGCAAGTCCTGATGGCTTTAGCTCGAGGTTAAGGTTAGAAAATCTCTCTGAATATTACAACTTGCTTTCTCTCTCCATATCTCAGGCTGAAATGTCCTTTTTTAAAATCTGTTTCTCCCCCTCTCCAAATCGATGCAATCAGATTTTGCTGAAAAAATGAAAAATTATTTTCTTCAGCGTTTGCGTATTTCTCTGAAAGCAAACAAAAACTCTTGACATTTCCTTGAACTCCTGAGGTACAATTCCATATTATTTATCTAGAGGTCTTGTCTTCACATCTGAAAGCAGACTCTGCTTGATCTTTTCCCTGAAGGTAGACTTCTTTGCTGATTAATATTACTGTACTAATACCATAATAATACTACTTTTTATTTCTGCACTCAATATCAGTTTTGCACACACAGAAAAGCTATTCTGTTAATTCTTCTTTTTTCCCCAAAGTATAACTGAAGCAGCCTGAAGCATTTCACAAAAATTATGCTATAGAATTTAAAAGTATTTGTAGTGTAACAATACTGGAAGCAGATATGATTGCTATAGGGAGATTTCAAACCATTATCATCATAAAATCAAGCTGAAAATAAACTCACACCTTGTCAAGTGCTGTGATAACATCTCAGGGTTGTCCCTAAGCACCAAGGTCAGGGATCCATGTTTACATGTCACACCTCTCACTGGTTTATTTTATGTAGGAACCTAACTACAGAATAGGAAGAGTGATGTGGTTTGAGAACATGAGAGACACATCTCGACCTGAGAACCTGTAAGCAGTTCTGTGCCCAGTAATACAATAATGTGAAGATAGAAGAGATTAAAAAGTCTTTCAAGTGAGAATAGTTACAGAAACTTTCTTTTTTAAGTTAATTGAAAGGCGACTGAAAATATCCACAATTTTACAGGCTGGAAAGGAAAATAATCAAATAAATAAATAAATTATGAGAAAAGTGACCTGTGAAAGTCATGTTCTCTAGTGAAGATAAGAATAAAAACATTCCTTCCTTTCATTTTGATAAGGCTCCTGCTCACCTGCATTATGAGGAAGTGAATGATGCAAGCATAAGTCAATGAAAGGTTTGTTAATATGTCTGTGTATAACTTAGAAGTTTATGTTAGATGGGATTCAAGATCAGGCCGTTTAACTGCAAACATAGTATAAATATAAATCTGTACTTATACATTCAGATCTGTTGCCTAAGCAGAGGAGTCCAGTGCCATCTTTTTTATGAGACTGTTCCACATATATTCCATCTGCCTTTTCAGAGAGACCAGGTCTCCTGTGGTCTTGTGCCATATCTGACAGAATTGTGCAGATATCAGCTGTCATTTAACATATATACGTGGACAAGTTAATAAAGCCCTAATCAGTAGAGGTAATGGAGCTTTAGAGTTATTTAGCTGATGAAAAAAAGGTGCCTAATTTAGGGTGACATGAGCAGCTTTCAAGGTAACATTGTCTGTACTGACTAAAGGCTTGGTTTAGGCACACATACATAGGCAATTTTATACTATCTGAGATACAGAGAATCTGAGAGAGGTGCTTAGGGCTGGCAGATGGGACCTGCACAGAAAAGATATCTTTCACACAAGATTTAAAGACATTTCAAAATGTATTGGTTTTTTACCTACGGGCAAGTTTACACTGAATACAGTGATCCTTATGTGTTCCTTCCAGCTTCAAATGTTCTATGATTTTATGGTTTTATGAAATGTAAGCAGTGTGAGTGTATATCTACATAGAAAAATGTAGGTTTGTGTCACTGTTTGTGTCACAAAGTCAATTGAACTACTGTGATTAAAGCAAGCAGTAGAAGTGTGGCAAAAAGTTTACATCTTCCATTATACAAATTTTCCATCTAGGTTTTGTTCCACTTTAATTTCTTGAATGCACCTTAGAATCCACCTTGTTTCCTGCTAGTTTTAGTCAGGGCTTGATTTGGTTGCCACACCTAATTTTGTAAAGCATGAGGATGTTTGTGTGTAAACTACTGAGCTTCTAGATGCTCCTCCAAAAGGCAATGTTTCCTTGCCACACTCTGTGAACGTTTCAAGTACTTTAAAAGATCTGTAATTGCAGCATATGCTTTCTTTTAGGCAAGGAAATTAACCCCTAATATTTCACTATGAAACAAACACTCAAGGGTTTTGCTAATAGCCCCAGCACATAAAAATAGTGCTAATTATATGGTAAACATAAATTAAAAAATACTTCCTTACACGGTAGATATTGCAACCTTTGCAACTTTTATTTTGTTGTCATTGCTGCTGTCTATTAAGCCACAACAAAGGTAACAAGCTTTAGCATAATCAATAAGTTTTGTTTTCCACAAACTTTATGCATTAAAATGTAAGCAATATTCTTTACCGGTATTTCTGGAGTAAGAAGACACTGTGGGTTAATAATCCAGTGACCTATTCTCACTTACACTCAGCTGATACAGAATGCCATTGTACTCATGTCAGATTCACTTAAAATGAAATGAAAATTTTTTCAGAGCTACTTCACACTGTGAAATGATGCAAATGAAAATAAAGCCTTGGATTTTCCCTACAGTATGTTTTGCTGAGTTCTGACTACAGTTACACTCACAGAAATTTAGAAGTTAGTGAAATTGTGCCCAGTAAGAATGCTATTCACTATTTGAAAACCTATTTTAAGATTTTCTGTTCATTTCATGCTGTGTAGACTAAATCATAGAGAATGATGCAGATTGGGTTTTCACTTAGCTCGTTGAATGTTTGAAGTTAAAAGTAAGCTTAAGAATACTTTTTTCTTTAAAAAATAATTTTTTTCTTTAATTTTACTGCTTCAGGCTGAAATGGTTTGATTTCTACCTCCTGACAAGAAAGTCAAATGAATATTTTTGGACATTTCAAAACAATACCCTTTTAAATGATGCAAATTGGGTATCTGCAAATCCAACAAAGAAATTCATGATCAAGCACCACATAAGTGATGCAAGTGATCAGTGCATGGTTTGAAAAGCATCATTCCAGCTAATCTTTTATAAAGTGAAACAATTATTTTGGATTGTAAGTTTTATAAATTATCATCCCAAAGATTTTTTTCCCTAGGGTTCTGCCAGTTTTTGTAAGAGATTACCTAAGAATGGAAGGAGAAAATATATTTTGGGGTAGAATAATTATAAAAATTAATTTTAGAATTCTACATTCATCGAGAATGCATAGAAATATTTAGTGACTCTTCTATACCAGGGAAAAGAGGGGGCAGAGTGGGTGCTGAGAGAGAGGCAGAGAGGTTGCAGGTTTCTTTCTGGCTTTCAGTAAGAAAGACCCAACAACAAATGGCAAGATAAAATATGTCTATTAAGACAGAATGTGAAGAGGAATAGAGCAAACAAGTAAATCTTACACACTTTCAAAGGCTTCAAATGGAACCCATTCAGGCAACATCCATGCAACATCAGATGGACATGGGATGGATTTTCCCATTTCATGCTGCACAGATCCTCAAATCCCTCAGTGGGATGTTATATAACTTTCTTACAAGAAAACAACTGTTTCCAAAAAAGTCAGCTGCCTGAGGACTTCTTACTGCAGTTTTAGATAAAGGCAAGGCATAAGCGACGTGATTGCCAAGTGGGAGCTGTCTGGAGGCTCCTTGTCCTAAGTTTAACTGTAACCAAGAGATCTGTGCAGCCCAACAGAGCCTGAAGGCCACCCTGGACATGCAGCACAATGCAGCAGAGGCTCTGCACCTCTTCAGGTTAACTGTATTGTGGGTCACGAATTCCTTTACTTACAGAAGCTTCCTGCCAGGATCATTACAGTGACTGAAAGAAGTATTTAGGAAACTAAGATCATCTGAAAATCTCCAAGGTAATGAAGTGTTTATCCTCTAGGTATATTTAGCCTTTAGAGAATAATATGAAAAAGCAATAAGCAGAAGCATGTTTTAGTCAGTGTACTGAAACTGAGTTTCTGCCAAGGACAACTTCAGCACAAGAAAATAAAATGGACTTGGAATCTTTCTGAAATGTGCCCTGCATAAACCCAGTTTAATTTACATGAGCTGTGAAAGCAGGACCTTTTGATAAGAGAATATATTATTATAGTCTTATGAAGTTAAATATAAAAAAGTCTATTCTCTCCACTGCCAGTCACCATAATTGCATTTCTGTCTGAATAGTTTGACTGAGTACTGGAAGATCAACAACGATGGCAGAATCTTATCCTAAATTTCAGTAAAACTCCCATAAGACAAGAGACATACATGCAAGGGTCAGTTTTATGATAAAAAATCCAATAACTTATGCCTTCATCTACAGGATAAAAATTATATGAAAAAGGCTAGATTTTCAGCCTGGATAAAAGTGCCAGGATAACAGTCTGAATGGGTACATAAACTGTCACTATGCTCCTTGTTATTTTGCAAGAAAACCTCCGTGATACATTAGCCATACAAGAGAGGTTGCTAAGAAACTAGGAACCAACTCTTGACAATATTGGAAGCTTACTTGTAACCACAAGAAAATAAAGCTTAAGGGTTTAGTAAAGAATAAGGGAAAGAAAACTTATGATATCATTTCTCCTTTTTCCTTAGAAAAATGCACTTATTTAAATCTCACACTTAGACTTTCTCTTTTAAGATAATCCTTGTTTTATTTTTTTTCACTGGTAAAACAAGATTCTATTTTTCTTTTAAGTGCTGCCAACATGGAGTAGTCATATACTTTTCATCACTTAAGGTATTTATTTAAAAGGAGGATTTCTTTCCTGCATATACAAATGGTCACCTTCACATTTAAGTGAAGGCTTATTTTGCATTAGTGGTGTCTGGATCAAACCTGTAGTGTTAGGCTTTTTAGAGAAAGAGAAAATCACTGATCAGACATGTATTATATTGCTTTGTGAGTTACATATATGCTTCACCAAAAATAACTGAAATAACTCCTCCAAACAGAATGAGAAAAAATTGTGTTTAAAATATCAGCTTTCTGATATGAACTTCATTTTGGTTACAGAATTAAATTCCATTCTTAGAATGATGTTAGTTTAATGTTCAATGTTAGGATTCAGATATGACTTACCAAACCATAGTTAAGCAGGGATAAGTCTCAGACAATACGGACTAGTCTTACAGAAGTATAACATTTAAACAGGTAAGAATATTAAATATATATGAGTTAATGTAATGCATTTTCCTTCACTGAATTTTTAAAATGGAATTTAATAGGCATAAAATCATTAGGCAACAGTTGAACATAGAGTTTTTAAAAAATTACTTTATAACATATAGAACTATATTAGGAATTATACCCTCTAAGTCTCTTCTGTATTTTCTGATGCAAAAATTATCTTTTTAATATATTTGTTATAGTATTCATTTAGATTTGGGTGCAAAAAGTCTGGGGAAATAGATAAAAATAGATTTTTGATTGAAGTATCCCAGCATATGTGTGCACTTCTCTGCATCCAAGAAAAATAAAGAAACACTGCTTTTTAAAATTTTGGTTCTAAATGGAACTAAAGTATGACAATTATTTGTGACTAATGCATTGTGCGTTTATTCCTCAAAGAATACCTATGGAATTTTTTTAAAAAGAAAAAGTCTTCACGTTCATACATTTGCTTTTAGGTAGTTATTTATTTTTATTCTCTGTAGAGTTAGATAATATTTTTGTTGTAAATACAGAAGGAACCTTAAAGATCATCTAGCTTGAACACCCCCGTAATGGTAAGGGACAACTTTCAGTAGACCAGAAAGCTCAAAGTTCCATACAATCTGGGCTTGAAAACCTCTAGGGATAGGACATCCACAACTTCTCTGGACAACCTGTTCCAGTGTCTCATCACCCTCTCAGTGAAGAAGTTATTTCAAATTTTAAATTTAAGGATACTCCTTTTACTTTTAAACTATTCCCTCTTGTCCTATCACTACATACCATTATAAAACGTCACTTTCCATCTCTCTTGCAGGCCCCCTTTAAGCACTTGAATGTTGCTAGAAGGTCTCCCTGAAGCCTTCTCTTCTCCAGGCTGAACAACCCCAGCTCTCTCAGCCTGTCTTTGTAGGAGAGGTGCTCCAGCCCTCTGATAATTCTTTCTGGCTCTCCTCTGGACTCGTTCCAATAGATCCGTGTCTTTCATGTTGAGGGCCCCAAGCTGGACACAGTACTCCAGGTGGGGAACTCAGAATAGTAGAGTAGAGGGAGATTGTGTCCTCCTCCAAACAATAGAAGCTGAAGAGCATTTTTGCTTTGCTTAAATTTGACATCCAGATCTGGCCAGCAGAATAGGTCTCCATACTCAACTGACTGTATTAGTTCAAATAAATGAGGCAAGATAACTTAGGGTGATGTCAAATTTCATGTTTCTATCCTTAGGAAATTGAAATATAACTTCCTATTTTCAGCTCAGTAAGAAATTAAAGCCTATATGTTGACCATTTTTTCTAGTGATTAAATTATTTTGTGTGACAGGTCAAGTAGAAAGTAGAGACAAATTCCTGTATTTCCAATAAATGCAGTTTCCTGTTTCCAAACTGATAATGTTACACTATTTGCAAGTTAGGGGGAAGGTTGGCTTTGGGTGTGGTTTGTTTGGTTGCTTTTTTAACAATTTAGCAGTGTGGCTACTGCCACTGACCTCTCAATATTCATTTTTTTCTGTCTACTTCTCTAAAGAAATTTAAAACTTTTATTTCAGAAGAAGATATACAACATTTATACTAGCCTTCTGCCATACTCCAAAAGAAAAATATCTGCTTTGTTGTCACAATGAGAATATTATTACTGTGCCATCTGGGACAGCTCACATGCACAGTATTAGGCATTTTTAAGTACATCAGCTAACCAGAAACTCGGTCTATTCAAGTTGATGACAATAAAGGTGATTAACTTTATAAAGGTCAATTTCAACTTAGCTTAGAACATATGTTATATTTTTGATAATGGTAAACTTCCTGATCAAAGTTTTCTCAGGTCTTTTTCCACTTTCACAGGATTCAGCTTATTTCAACTCATTCAGTTTTTAGGACTTTTTGTTGCTTAAAATAGTGGAGGATCATCACTGGTGTTTACTAATGCAATTCACATATATGTGCAGAAAACCAGGACCACCCAGCCTGGATGTGAGACTTGAAATTGAACTGCAAGGGAGTTGATGTGGTACAAACACTGCTTCACAAAGATATAACATTGAATGTTGAAGATTCAACTGATTTTTAAAAGTGAAGTTAGATAAACTGTAAATCAACATTTTACATTGAATTTGCACATTATAATATTTTTGGAGGGCCAGCAACTTGAGCTGTAGCAAAGTTCATACAAAATAACTTCTGCTGAAATTGTAAAATATTTCTTACTTTGTTTGAGGTAAGACAGTTAATGTACACAGTTCTAAATAGCTTGATGCAGAAGTGTTGCAATCCTATAGTCTTGAGTTCATGTAAGATCTTTAGTGTTGAACTAAAAGTTTAATCTCAAACTCAAGAAGTTATGTACAAGAATCTGTTTCTTTGTTGAAACAAAGCATGCACTAACAAATCTACTTGTCTTTCTGCAGACAGCTTGTGTGGTTCTGCAGAGTATTATTCTACTTTATCTCTACACTGAACTAAAGAGACTGAAGGTATTGGAGTCAGTGGTTGACTATGGTAGATTATCAGAATAAGAGAGCTACAAAATTATCCAAGTTGGAAGGGATGTGAAGAGGCCTTTAACTCAATTTTCATTCAAAGAAAAATCAACACTGATTTTATACCAAGCTTCTTAAGGCTTTATTTAGCTGAGCCTTGAAGACCTTCAAGGCCAACATTGTAAAAGTGCTTCACCCACTCATGGAACACCAATTCCTCTTGTTAATTTCCTGGGCTATGTGCATTTGTGATAGGCCACCTTCTAACATTCTTTGTCCTTCACAAGACCTCCTTTATCCATCACCCTGCCCCATGTAACCTTGTCTTACCTTTCTTCACTTAACTGCAAGCTTTTATCTCCATCTGATGATATGAATGGTTTAAGGTCTTCATCACCAGTCTGGCAAATCCTATTGTCAAGAATGCTCATTCACACTTTGTCAAATAGATCTCATATCTCACTAGCAGTCCTTATCCCTTAGAAATCCCTGTCATAAAAATCAAAGCACTGCTTGTGACAATCAATGCCACTCATCCACTTGTTATCTCAGGATTAATCCACCTCTGCCTGAGGCTTTCCCATCATCCATGGGACCAAGGGGAAAACCATCTTTGTCCTCACCACACCATACTCACTCCTGATTGCTCCAAGTCTCCCTTGGCAGTATTACTGATGCACACGTGGATGAATGAAAAACTGAAGGCCGCATGAGGCTTGTCATCCTCTATGCAACATTCTGTATCCAAGCCCCACCAAAGAACTAATCTCCTGTGGCAGCAGTTCTGGTTGGCAGGTGGGTGTTTTTATGTCTTGCAGAACAGCATCTCAAAACACCATTGTCTACTGCTTCCTCTTGGCGCTTATGCTTTGTTCAGGCCCAGCTGGCTCTGAAATCTATTTCAGTGAAGTTTGTTCCCTCTCCTTGGCTATTAGTGCAATGTATGAATTCTGTAAACTCAGATCTGGAGGTCAAGGACCTCCTTTTACTGACAGAAAACACCATCCACCTCTATCTTGAAAGTCCCCATCCACCTCTATCTTGAAAGTGTCCATCTGCAGTTATTGAAGCACTGTCTTTAATTGTCCCTCTTTCATTTCACTCTGTATCTCAGTCTTGTGCCTCTGCAGTCTCTATGATGATCATAAAACCTCCTACTCATCCTCCGTGATGCTGCACCGTCTGATTGCCTTCCCTTAAAAGCAAGACCACCATCACTCTCACTCCGCCCTGCTCCAGATAAAGCAAGAGCTGTGAGCCCTGGGAGGCACTTCCTCCCTCTGGCCACATGTTGGACCCCTGACCTCCAGTGAGCCAGAGTTCTTACTCCAGCCAAGGCTAGACACTGACCCTGGTGAGGACACTACCTCTGCAGTCCCACCGTTTGGAGGAGATTTCCTGGATCTCCTTTGTACCAATGCCAAGAAAAGTGTCCTGCAAAGAGCCAAAATTCCTGTTAGCTTGCTTTTTTTGCTGAGCACTGGGGCCCCACTCACCAGCTAAACAGATGTCCCCACTGCAGGGGAAAAGTAAGTCACTCACTCATCAGAGGCAGTTGTTTAGCAAAAAACTAAAAAAGAATATGAACACAGAGAGACCAATCTTTTGGGTTTTGTGTATTTTGTAATGCAGTTAAGTAGATAACTTTCTTAATTGCTTTTTTTTTTCTTTTGCCTTATCTTAACTTCAGAAATAGTTGAGCATATATTTATTTATGACCAAAATACCATGATCATAAAAACATTAATAATGATTAATTTGATAAAAAACATCAGGAGTGAAACATGCACTTCAAAAATCAGAAGCACTAAATATTTTAAAGGACATGGAAATGAGATTTGAGAACTTCAAGGGGGCTTTTTCCCTCCATCAGTTTTATAGGATTATTTTTGGTGCAGTTTCAAACGATGACTAAAGTAAATCTTTCTGTCAGCATACAATTTCTGGAAAACTGATTATTGTTCTTGATGACCATAGGTAAGGTAGGTAAGGCATGCCTATTTTTAACGTTCCTGGAATCTCAACTTTTATGACCCTGTTTTCCTCTGCTTACAATCTTGCCAAGTTTCAAACATTTGGGATTAAATAGTCATGTATGATATCTCCAGCTTAAATACTCTTAAAACACTTATTCAGAATGTGAGGAGGGGGAGTGGGGGAAGAGTAGGTTGTCCCATCCCCCACCAAAAAAAAAAAATTCTTTTGAAGATCCAGTGCTTTTTGATGACTTTGGAGGCAAGGATATCTTCCTTTTTAATTTCCCAAGGTTGCCACTTTGATATCCTTAACATGCTTTTTATTGCTGAGTTATTAACATCAAAGTATAAGAAGTAGAAAAATCCTCATGCACTCAGACTCCTTTTAGAATTCTATGATTCTAAATTCTGAAATTGTCAACTGCATTGGACACCTGATACTTTTTGACTGACCTGTGCATATACCTTTCTCTGAGATTGACTGAGCACTTGTTAGCCAAGTAATTCAAGCAGTGAGGAACATTTTCCATAGATCATTCATTCTGACTGGAGCATTTAAGTCAGGAACTTTGGGGGATTTCTGTAGTGTTCTTTCTGTTTTCTTTACTAACAGCCAGAGACAAAAAATGAGAATGAAAGACATTTTTAAGTAAATCCAAATAATAAAGAAGAAATGAGACAAGTGTTACAGAATTCAGAAATTTGACTGGAGGACTGAATTTAACACTAATCGAATTTAATTTTCTACTGCATAGCTGGATTCTTTTATATCCTAATTTTGATACAGAAGAATGCGGAAACATATATTTCTGAAAAGGTTGCTGAAAATACTTGGCTGCTTTAAGCAATAAAAAGCTAAGGAAAAAAAAGCAAAGAAAAAAGTCCCTATTCAATGTGTTTTAGGAGGGGGATGCCTCTTCTTTCCCTGTGAGGATCTAACATGGGATGTAGAATGTATGTATGTATGTATATATACTTATATTCTCATTGTTTAAATTAAAAGATTCTACATTTCTTATGTTTGGCATAAACACAGGGTTTACACACTGTAAGCACACAAATATTTGTAACTTCTTCACAAAAGGATGCGTAAAGCAAAAAAATATGTTGTCTTTTATTTAGTGTTTCCAGTAATGCTAAGATTCTTTTAGATAAGTCAAGTGAAGTGGTGTGTAGCTTCTACTACCTTCAGCATAATCTTATCAGTGTAATATTAGGAACATTAATCAAGAAGATATCTGAAAAGAAAAATAAAATTTTTCCTCTTCTATAGTAAATAATGTATGGATTTCTATCCAGATATTATCAAGCAAAGCACTTTTGGCTATCTTCTAAATTACATAATTCAAAACTACTATTTTGTGCAGAGTAGGAATTCTGTCCTTGACAGACTATAACTCATGAACTCTTTTTTTGTGAAGGAAAACAGAATGCTGCTAAGGAAACCATTATTCATTTTGCCTAGGTTATCTCAAAGGGAACATATAGTTTAATGAGGTTTGAAATGATTGTGCCTTGATAATTGTTGTTATGGGATTTCAAGATTTATAAGGTTAAACAATATTATCAGCATTAGTGTTTTAAAGGGTTAAAACTGAATGAGAGTTCCTTTCTGAGGTTATCTATTAAAACTGGCGCAGTTAGAGGACTATGACATGCTAGATACTACTGTGGTGCCTCAAACAATTGCACCAGTCAAGCCAGAATGATTTTTTCCCTTTATCACACATATAAAAATACAGTGTCAACTACATGTTCTTAAGTGTAGAAATGTACAGATGATCAACAGCTGCTGAAAAGAACAAGAAGTCTGAATATGGGCAGGTCTAACTGCCTTTCTTTTTGAACTCTGAGAGTACTCTGCATTCATATTGTGAAATTTAACAAGGGGAAATAAATATTAAATTTTTACTCAACAGGCTGAAACAAGGTTTGTGCTTAACCTGCTGTGTTCTGTTCTTTGAACAGTAAAAGCTCATATCTTCCAGGTGAGATGTGACAGCAAAGTTCACTATGTTCTGTAAAGATCAAATTGGTATATTTTCAAGAGACAAAGTTCCAGACTGAGGGGGGTCAAAACTGTATGTGAGTCAGTAATATAGGCTATGGTTAATGCTCTTTTAGTGTCCTTGAGACCCTGCTTGTCTTCTCCTGAAATAAAAAAAACCCCTGACTTACATGTTGGAGCCCTGAGCTCTTAGATTTTTCTCCATTTTTTGAAGTAGGTAATAGCATGATGAAAAAGGTCAATCATTCACATTTTACTCATGCAGCCAGTGACTTTACAAGAGAATGTATTTATTTGCACATCAGATTTCTCAGATGAGTAATGCCTTGAAGATCAGACCGTACACTGTAAAATATTTAGTTATTTCTAAGGACTTCTAAGGATAAAATGATTAAAAAACCCAGCATCATCAGTGTTTTTTTGATAAAAACAAATACATTTATAATTTCTAAATGTAAAGATGCCCTTGCAACAGTGGCAACTGAGAGTTTAGTGTTACAATTAATTACAAGTGCCATTTGTGGTTTAAAAATTTGTTGGGGAAAAAAATGACAAATTTACCATCTTTGATTTTTAGTTCTGAAAGGCATTTTTAAATTGATGATCATTCATTTGTTTTAAGTTGACTAGTGAAAAAAAGACTTAAATTCTGCAATAATGTATATTATATTGTAGATAAACTGCTAATATAGGGAAAAGGTAATGAACATCTGTTTTTCACAACACTTTTTTCCCTAGTGCTGAGGAAATAGGTATTTGTTGTGGTTTAACCCCGGTCAGCAACCAAGCCCTACTCAGCCACTCATTCACACCCCTACCAGCAGGACTGGGGAGAGAACTGGAAGAGTGAAAACCTGATTTATTTTCTCTAGGAAGGGTTGCCCTTTTTAACATAAACACTTCAGGATAACCAAGTAAACCCATTCAAATAATTCAAATTTAAACATATCCTGAACATTATTTTCTACTTCATTCCAAAAGTAAAAAATGTGAAAGAGTCATAGCATACTGTTCCTTGCTATTTCACATAAATTTTTGTAACACAAGGTAATGAGAACAAGGCAGACACAATAAAAATAAAAAACTGCACCTTGATGCTCAGCATTTTCAGTTGCATCTGTCAAGTCATGGAAATGTAATGGTGAATATTCTATTAACGCCATATATAAAAAAGACAAACTAAGCAGTAAACCTGTTTACCTAATGAAATAATAAATCACATAAAACCAGTGTAAAAAAGATTTTTATCCACAGTATATAGGAAGACCATTAAGAGTCACAAATGAGTGTGTTATTAGGGAAAAACAAGGGTCTTTAAAAATAAAAGTAGGAAATAAGTTCATGATGGATTTCCAAGGTAATTTATGTTGTATATGTACAGTATCAAAACACCTATTAGTATAAAATTAACTTTAATCGTATTCAAACATAGAATCACATCTTTGCTGAAGTAGTAAAAAAAAATAGTAGGTATTGTGTGGGAACACCATTCCTGATCTGGCAGAAATTTATGTTGGTATTGATTGATAGTAACTGATCTGGCATGTATCAGCCTTTGAACATGTGATAAGAAATTTGAATACTTTGGGACTTGTTCTTTGCATTATGTAGACTTTCGGTCATATCTTAAGAATGGATTTATTATCTCATGGAAATTTGACTTAAAAGCTTAAAAATATAATTAAATATAAGCTGGTTAGAATGGCTTCATGAGATGACAATATGACACATATATGTCAATAATTACACATATTTATGACATTATTGATGTTATTTGCCAGTTCAAATAAAAATACATTCTCTTCAGTATCTTCTTTTGAAGTAAAACTGAACTGTACACTAATTCAGATATGGAAATTTACTGTACCCTATTATGTCATCATATCTAATTTTTATGACCTGATATTAGGAATAGACAAAAAAAAAAGAAGAAAAAAAAAGTGTCAGGCTCACATCTTCACAAGAAACATTTCCCACTTCTTTTCATGTTCAATGTGCTTCAGACCTGAAGCATAATGCTAATGTTTAACTTAGTTCTTTCCATAACTGAGATAATATTAATAAGGATATTCTATGGTTTGTAGGTAAAGAAGCCTCCTTCAGTCCTGAATTAGAAACATACCAAGCAAAATCTAATAGAATCTTCTAATAATCCCCAAAAGAAGTTCTCCAATATAGTACAACTTAAGAAACCTTGTTATACTCAGCGGCCCCATGAAAAACAGGATTGCTATTGCCAATGAAGGAGCACAGGCCTTATATTGACTGTGTCTAGCCTTCGGGAGGGCTGGGAGCCCTCAAAGCAGGGGCCTCCTGCCCGCCCCTGGAGAAGCCAGAGATAATTAACCTTCCTCTGGGTCAGGGTGAGATCCCAACACGCCTTGTGTCTTCATGGTAATAGCCTGTACCCTGTTGGCCAACTGGTTTCTACCCCACCCCCTGCCTTCCCCATAAAAAGCCCGGATTCTGCCCCTGAAAACAGGGAGGTTTGTGTTTGGCATTCTTCGCAGGGTGCTCCGACCATAAAGGCGACCTCTGCGGAGCTGCCATGCAAGGTTCCTGTGTCTCTGTCCCTGTGTTTGCCTTGGGCGATTTCACAAGGAGCTGAATTCACAAAGAGCTGAAATCACAAGATCTGAAATCACTTGTAGCAGAGGAGCTGCTGCACTTGCTGGAATCGCCTGTCACCCAGGGAGATCTGCCAGCACCCCTGGAAGGGCTGTTCCCTGCGGGACGCTCTCCCTCCAGGAAGGTCGCGGTGTGCTGGTGCTGAGCTGCACCGGACCCCCTGCGACATAGGGTGACTGTGCAAGCCCCTAGTCCTGGTCAGCTGTTACCAATTTACCATGGGAACTGGCTGTGTGAGCTTGGTATGAGTTTCCTTTTGCAATAATGTGCAGTTTAAGAGTGGGGTAATAGAAAAGCCTTTGAAAATATGACGGAGATCAAAAGCAGAGTCTCTAGAAGAGCTAAATTTTGGTAATGTGTGCTGTTAATAAGTGTTAGTCAAGTAAAGTTATGTTTTGAAGCCTGAAACTGGTTTGATTTATCACTTTTTAATATTCTCTTCACAACAATCCCTGACAGAATACACACTCAATTGCAACAGTTATATATATAATTGATCATGTTTGTAATAATCTTGTATATATTTTGGGTCAACATCTAAGTGGTAGTTTTGGATAATATTTTACATTCAGGATCTTTTTGCTTGTAATAAATGAATGGTTGGGTATTGTCTGTGTTTTCTGTTATCATTCTGTGTCTATACCCTTCTACACCACATTTCAATCTGAGACCACAGACAGTCCAGATCATGCTTGGTGTTGCCATAAACTAGGACTAAGTCAAGGCAATTTTAGATTATATTCACTTCACTGCTAGACAATTCCTATTACACCTTAGCCCAGTCAAAATCAACTCAGACCAAGACAAGACTGGACAAGTCCTAATGCTGCTTTCAGTAGGTTGATGAAAAATGTGTGGTCCTTCACTAGTAATAGAAAAATTCAAATTTATTTGCCTGATTTTACAGTTCAGTTTCATCTTCAGTTCCTACATTGCATTTCACTATTTTGCAATAGTTCTAGGTTCAAGAATGTGCACAGAGGTACACTTGTGACCTACAGAGGAAGGAGATGTGTACCTGATGCTTAAATGCACAGTTAATCTAATTAAATCCTTCTAGAAGATGATTTTTCCACCTTTTTTTTTAATTTTAAAAATGGTGACAGGAATGTTTATCTTTACACTTGGGGATCACTATGCACACAGGAATTTAAAATAAACATGTCAATCATCTTATTGTGGTAGAGCATATGGCAGGATTAAATGAAAAACTGCATAGACTGAGTATAGCTCTAGGTGGATTTTTTCCTATATTGACCTTTTTTAAAAGCTTTTTCCTCATCCTTATTCTCAAGTGTCCTTTTATTACTTTTTTCTCTATATTAACATTATATGATTTTTTCTTTATGGAAACCTCAGGATTGGTTCAATAATTTATATATATATATGTATATATATAAATATATGTGTTGCAGTAGTTTCCTTCTGCATTTACTTAAACCTTCTAAATATGTTGTCATTTGTTTTTGTGTCATACTCTCAATCATTACAATTTTAGATTATGCAAAGTGTGTGCTTTAATCTTAGCTCATCAATGCTTCCTTCCAATACCTTTATAATTTCTGTTGTTTGGAAGTCTGAATTTTACTCTTCTGTAACGAGGGGTGGGATTCCAGATTGTACAAATCTATATTTAATGATGGGATACAGCTCCAGATTGTAGACTACTAAATTTAGGTATTTACAATCTGGAGCTGAGTTCCATTTCAGCTTTGGGTAAGTACACTGAAGATCAAAATATGATAGTGCATAATTTCTAAGGCTGTGTTTAGCTTCTAAGATTTGAATTCTTATTAGGAAAGGGAGCAGGAAGAAGCTATATTCTTTTCACAGTAAAATCATCAGATCCTTAAGATATGTTTACAATTCATTAATGCCAGGTATCAGCGTGTCAAAGAGCTAGAGCTAATAGCAGAAACCAATTAGTTGAAGTCTGCATGGATTAATTTACTTGTTTTATTTTGTTATTTTGAGGCAGATGCAATGATACCACATATAAATTCACACGGTATTTCTGTCTTGTTCCACATTCACAGATAGAGAAGGCACAGTCTGGTTAGGAATTTCCTGTGTAAAATCAGTCCTGATCATAGACCTGCCTGTCTATCCCCCTTTCAGAGGATTTAGCCAGTGGACTTAATGGAACAGATCTTCAGCACACGTTCAAGTAGTCTTTTGTCAAGCATAAAGTGGTGCAATTCCAGCCATTTTCATTAAACAGCCCAGATGAGTCCTGTTGACTGGACCTTTTACCTTGAAAGTAGAAGATCAGATTCAGTGATTTTTTTCAGCCAAAACAATTTTTTCACTTCAATTATCTTATCAGGCCTTAAAACATTCTGGGTGGAGTCCTTTTGCTGCAGTTTTACAGTTGAGTAACCGGATAACTGGCTGCAGCTAAGAATCCTGGAGTGGCAGGAACAGATGAGGAACAAGTGAAAATCATCATGACTCTGCTATCTAGTAGCTCCATCAGCTAGGAGAAGACAGACTGAGGTTCTTTCTCCTGGTTTATCCCATTTTTTTTTTTTTAAGAAACATACATAAATACAACTATGACCAAGAGTCTTTTTGGACAAATGAAGATTTTTAAAAACCCTTATGAGATTCCTTATGAATGAATAAGTTGTTTTGATCATTATTATTATTATTGCTATTATTATTATTCATTAGAATATTTATTATTAAATTTGGTTATATTTATTAGAATATTCTTATTCAATGTGACCAATAAAATGATCAATTAACAGTTTAGGTCTGTACATTTAGAGAGTCACTTGAGACTTCTTAGCTGTAGAAGGTTGATTTTGTTCCCTAAATATAGATGTCTAGCCTTTTAAAAGTCATAAGATATGCTAGGCTGGAAAGGCACAGTTCTACTGTCTTCAGAAATATCTGCTTCACTCATGCAGATGTCTCAGATTCTATGAGGTATCCCAAATGTTAGTGGAAACTAAAGTTAAACCAACTGAATAAACTCTAAAGGTCTGACAAACACTAAACCTCATAAAACTCTCCAAAGCTGAGTAGAAGCTTATGTTAGACTTGTAGAATCACATATTTTTATTTAAGCATGTTCTAAGTCAGCATCGTCCTTCTCTGACAATAAGTTACTGAAAACACACAAAAGACAAGCCTTTGATTTCTCTCCCGGTTTCTCTTCTGCAATCTGATCCAGATTCACCCAGAATGGCCACTAGAGGAAATAGTGATGGATTTGTACCTGTAATGCTTGGCCAGATGTCAAGTGGCAGCTTACACATTTCTAATAGCTGCAGAAAGCTTTAGAGTACTTACTGAAACTTATGGAGGTTTTAACACTTAACCTCTTGGAAGTGTCTCCTAAGAATATGCAAACTACAGTGTTTCTTAAGCTTATAACTAGGTCAAACAAGGACAAATTTTCACAAGAATGGCAAAAAAAAAAAGATGTATATTATGCAAAAGTTATTTAGCTGCCAAATTTCAAGTCCTTGTCCTACAGCATGGTACTATAACGGAATTCCAAAGAACAGATTGACAGAATTCATATTAGCATTAAAAAAAAACCCCTTCCCTGAACTCCTAGGGTTTTTCCTTAGGTTCATGCAGTAGCTGAAGTATTTTTGTTAGAAGATAAAAGAACCCCCAACATCATAAAGATTTCAGCTTGAGGTAACTCTTGATTTAATTGGTTAAAATCTGAATAAATCATAAGCATCTGAAATCTCGTCCTAAAATCAAAGTTTCAGGGAACCTTAAAAGCAATGGTTAATTGACCTGCCCGTAAGAGAATAGAAAACAAAAGAGAAGCCTGAGCAGCATGTTTCCTTCAAGTCAAGAACCTTTGAATTTATAAACTTTTTTATATCAATCCCACATTAAATTCAGCATGGAGTCAAAAGCAGTATTTATGTCAATTAAGCCAATGAGATAACTTGGCTAAAATTATTAGGATTTGTCCTAAAAGCTAAAATAGCAGAAAAACTTTTAGTTGAACAAAATTCCATCTATCAGCAAAATCTTTAATACTGAAAATAAGTTTGCTTCTGTCTTATCAGTAAAATCTATATATTTCATCCACTCTCACTAGTTTGTCTTTCCTCAATTTCAGGTTAATTTTTGGATGTATACACTACATTTTGATACTACAGTGATATTTTACTCATGAAAGAAATTAGAGAAAGGCTTTTTGTTGTCTTGAGGGAGAACTAGAACCTAGTCATGGACCAGATCAAGACATGCTTCATCACTCATTCAGAGTGATGGTTCCTGAAGCATAGCTCTGTACCATTTTTTCTGGTAACTATTACCTGCTTATGGCAATTCATATAAATAGGTCCCAAGCTCACAAGTATTATTTAAATGCAGAAATATTTTCATCTCTTTGACTTGAACTGCAGCTGCTGTATTATTATTATTGTTATTATTATTTTATTATCATCATCATTAGGATTATGATTATTAATTTTTCAAAGGTTCCCCCTCCTTTTTATATGTAATATTTTCAGTGCAGGATGAATATTAAAAATATTAAAATATTAATGAGATTAAAAATTATATCTTGTCCTAATTTAGATCTGAGCCTTAAAACTCTAGCAGAAATTACATGAACTTAGAGTTGACAGGTTGGCAGAAGAATGTATTGAAAGATGAAGTTGTCTTGGTAGACTGGGATGGTAAATCACTTCCACATTCATCTGTTACAGCAATAAATGGCTACTATTCTTTCAGAGACACTGAAATGAAGAGGAATTATTTCATGTCACTAAAAAGATTTTCAAATAGCTCTATTTATTTTTTAATGGTTAGATTGCACAACACTTTACCAGATGTTCATTTTTCTGGAACATGTAGATAGGGATGAAAAACCAACTACTCCAGACTGGGGTTTGAAACTAACATAGGAGAAGTTTAGGTTGTTAAGATATATCAAGTATAACAGGGTTTTCTTAGTGAAAGAATGAGGGAAAGGCAATTAAATATATACTTTTTTGCTGATACACAGGAATAAAGACAGTCCCTCTTTATTGCATTTTATAGCATTTCTGTTTCCTAAAAGTGATTCCAGCTCTTTAATTACTGAACAAAAATAGTGTTTGCTGTCTGAAATCATCCAGGTTTTAAATTTTAGTGTGATTGTCTTACTTTTGGGAATCTATGTGTGTGTGAGTATTTGTCTGTTGTCCCCTTTTACCTATAGCTCTATTTTGTTTCTTTTCAGAAATGTTTATATTTGGCTGTAGCTGAGCTATAATCAATCACTGGTACAACAGGCTGGTATAAATATTAGTTGACTTCAGGACTACTGTGGAGTTAATCAATGATGTTTGACTTAACATGAGTCACCTGCTTTGCACATTCTGTTCTTGGCAGTCTTCTGGCCATCATTCTTTGTAAGCAGATCCTACGTTTCACTAAGAGGTAAAAAGGATGTGTGTGGTTATTTATTTATTTATTGTGTTTGTTTAAGTATTTCAAGGAAACAGCAATGTTTATAGAAGACAGAAAAGCAAAAAAGAACATCCAACTCTTGAGATGCTGTTGAAATAGGATATTCTGCAAGAAATTTAACTCACAGTCCTCTGGCATTTACACACACACACGCACGCACACAAAATTGACATAGTCACTCCAAAACCATAAAATCATTCAAGAGAAAGCTACATACTTCTTTATTCAGTCACTCAGTGAGTTTTGTCTACACTCTTTCTAAACTTTAAAAGGATCCTGGCAAAGTGAAAGGCAGTTTCTCATTGTGAGGGGAAAATAGAAATAAAATAAAAAAATTCTACTTCATTCCAAAGTCCCATAAAGACGTTTTTGCCCTGTTTTGTTTTGTTTTGTTTTGCTTTGGGTTTTTTTTTGTTTGTTTTTGTTGTTTTGTTTTATTTTGTTAAACTATTCCATGCCATACTGATCCTATTCTAGTTTCTTGAGAAGAAACCAGACATGAGTTGAATGAAACAACATTTCTGAGTCCTGGGTATGCATCTGTGCACAGTGGCATCAAGACAATTGATAAACCTTGGCCATTTTTGTTCAATACTTCAATCCAAATAGATTGATGTCAGCAACATCCAGTAAAATTAATGGAATTTGCTAATCTAACTGAGAAAAAAAGCAGATGCTGATAACACTTATGGATTTATTTTAATCACAGCATTGACGATAAAGAGGTTGAAAGCTAATTTACAGGTTTCTCTTTCAATCAGATTGAAGTGACGGAGAGATCACTTGAAGGGCTCACTTAATCTGTAGGGGTAACATCAGTGGCAAGGGAAAAACTGTCACAAGGGTTATTATGCTTAACAACTACCCAAGACTTTAGAATGATCATATGGCACACAATGGTAGGTAGAACTACAACTTTTTAGCCCCTGAAGTCAAACATATGGTCATGACAATGTGCAACTGTTATTAAAGTGCATATCCAAGAGCAAGAACAGGATTTCTCTGAGTTTGCCCTATTTGGCAATAATAAACGCTATTTGTTACACGACACTAATTGTCCAACATAGATACTTGCTGCTGGACACATCTCCCAGTTCTACATCAGTCTGAAACAACTTTTCATGTCTTTAGTATTCTTCAGTTCTCCAGGAAAATACCCTGCAACTCTTCAGAAACTTTAGTTGTGGTTTCTTTATTGTTAGCCTACAATTTTCATCATTCACGGTCTTGAATAAGAAAACTGTAATGAGGATTTCCAAAGTTTTAGTAACTATATTACAGAATCCAGAAGAATTTGACAGTCATATAATACTGTCAAATTTGTGTTTCATGCTGCTTATTACTGTCTGAGAAACCTCATCAACTTTTAACTGATAAGGAATTATAGACACCTTAAAAAAACAGGAAGATGTGGAGACATCTGGACATAAAACCTTTAATGAGAATTCTTTGTATCAATGAAGGGAAAAGAATGTGTCCAAAAATGTTCGTCAGGAGACAGGCTTATTGAAAGCATAAGTACAGGACCTTACAAGGGTAAGAAATTGTGAGGTGTGTTAGGGAGCAACTATTGAGGTAGAAAAAAATAAAGAAAGCAGAAAAGAAAAAGTAAATCAATGTATATTGATGTATATCAGACTAGACTCCCAGAAGGAGTTCTCCTGATTACTTTGACCTTATATGAATTCTTAGGCAGATGAAATAGAGAAGCTGAAATTCCTCACTGCTGCTTTGTGGAGAAAAAAAAAAAAAAAAAGATAGATAGTAACTTTGAATCACAAATACAGCCCTGTGAGATTCCTGATGACTCCAACTTGCAATATTTTTCATACACATTTTAAGTTCTGCATTCTGTTAGTAGAAAGTATTGTTCACCATCTTTTGGGCTGTTTTTTGGCTTAACAGTTAAAACTATTAAATAAAGTCTGCAAAAATTAGGCTGCAAATTAAATTAATGATATGTTAAAAATAAGTCCTAGTGATCTAGGATTTTTATATCAATGCAAAGTGCAGGTATTTATCACCTTTGATTCCTCCCTGCGGTCTGATTGTCCGTGAAAGATGAGAGAAAAAAAAAAGTAGGAAAAAGCTTATATTAATAAATGTTTCAAGGCAGGTCAGAATCATCTAGATATTTTTAATGGAAGGTTAAAAATGTGTAAAGCTGATATGTTTCCAGGCAACCTGGGCTTTTTACAATATTGACAGAAGAATGCACAATAGCAAATGATGGTGTTTTCTTACAATAGAATTGTGTGTCTTTGTATTCCATAAGTGTTTGATAGAGAAAATAACAGCAATGCCTGCAAGGCACTGTGCCTAGGCTTCAAAAAAAGAAGCAAACAGGAAAGAAATAACAAAAATGTATTGAGTTTGTGTATTGACACATTTGGTTGGCATTTGGAGGCAAATCATGTCTGTAACCTTCTGAACACAAGTGATCTGTAATCTGTAAGGCAGAAAAATGAAGGAAGACTGAGTTGGATATTTTTGGCCATATTTTGCAAAAATGGAAGATGCAGAAATCCTAAGTTAAAAATAAAAATGGTTTTCAAGCACTTATAAACTAGATATAAAAATATAGTACTATGTGCAGTTGGTGCTACACACTGAAGTGCATTAGAAGTGTATTGTCTAATGACAGACTCAACTTTTTGCTATGCTTATTTTGTCCTTAACAAGCAGCTGGCTATTGTAATCTGTGAAGAGAAAGCATAAAGTACTTACCATGAAATACTTTTCAACTTACGTGGAAATATCTAACTGAATAAAACTCACTTAGAAACTGAAATATGTTTGACAAATCAAGAAATCAGAATGGGAAGTTGCCCAGCCGGCAACTAAGTACCACACACTTACACTTGCATACATGCTCACTCCTCAGTCCCTCCTTCCCTGATGCTCCCGTGGTGGGATAGGGAGGAGAATCAGAAAAAAAGGTAAAACACATGGGTTGAAATAAGAACAGTTTAATAATTAAAATATAATAAAATACAATAATTTAGTAACAACAACAACAACACTTATAATAATAATAATAATAACAACAATAATAATATAACAGAGAGAGAGGAATCAAACCCAAGGGAAACAGGTGATGCATAATTTAATATACTGAGCATGATTTTCTATTGTATAGAAGAGCCTTTTGGCCAGTTCAGGGTCAGCTGTCCTGGTCATGCTCTCTCCTGATTTCCTGTGCACCCACTCACTGACAGAGAAGAGGAACCTGAAAAATTCTTGTGTAAGATAGAGTAAGTACTACTGAGCAACAACTACAACATCACTGTGTTATCAATACTATTCTCATACTAAATCTAAAGCACAGCACTGTACCAGTTACTAGAAAAAAATTAATTATATCCCAACCAAAACCACGACAATATAGATAATAAAACACCATGCTGCACCTTGGAACATGTAAGCATTGTAATCAGCATACATTTGCCCTCTTACTGGAAGTCACCAAATAATAAAAACCTATTAGGAAAAAAATGTGTTTTCTAATCAGAATAAAAGTATCTGTTGAATAAAATGATATTACAGATGCTTGTAGAAAGGAAGCTAAAAGATTACTTGTTTTGTGATATAAAGAACTGTTTGAGCATTACACCTAAACTGGCCTACTCTTTTCGATGCCTAGAACATGATGACTTAATCAAAAAGTGGTGCCAATTCTTCCTGAACCAGCACAGAGCTTTCTGGATTGAAAGTCAAGCATTCTATTTTCCTAGAAACAAAGGTCACTTGAGCTCAGCCATTGTTTCATAATTTTAGTAGCTACAGTATATACATTTGTATGTATAGAAGGAGCTTTGCAAATCTGCCACAGAATCATGACAAAGAAGTCATGGTTATAAAAGGGTATATCAAACTTAAGACAGGACAATATATTCTGTAAAATTCCTGATTGAAGTTAAATATTCCGTTTCATATCCTTATTGCATCATGTGGGCTTCTTGTCTTAGTAGCAGGCAGAAACCAATATTAAGCCAATAACTGTCAGACTGTGAAAAATTATGACTCTTTAAAAAAATGTTTTGCAAAATTTCATTATTTGTTCATGCAAGTTGTTGTGATTAATTTTAAAATTTATGGCAAAAACTGAGTTAATAGCTATCAAGGCACAAAGAAGTTGTGCACTGAATTAGAAATCAAGAGGCATATGTGATATTCCTGGTTCTGTCTCTTGTTCACAAGGAATTCACTTCTCTATACCTCGTTTTCCATAAAATGGGTATTATCTTGGTATTGCAGCCTTTCTGTAAAGTGCTGTGTGGTTTGCTCTGCTCATGAAAAGTGTTATGTGAGCAGTGTTATTTTAACTTCTATTATGAATGTTATCTACACTGCAGCTGTTGTAATTATGATATTTATGCTTTTTTTCTGACTAATTGAATGCTTTCCCTCCTCAGTTGTATTTTTAAAGGCAACCTTAATGATCCTTTTGCCATTACCATAATTGTTTATATCATGCAGATCAACTTATTTCATCCCTGCTTTGTAGTGTATAAACACATGTACACACTTATGCAGGCATACACTTTTATCTGTATGCATGTACTCACAGCTATACACAAATACATTATGAATACTTGCAAGAAAGCTGCATACAATCCCTTAAGGACAACATGTAGGAGTACTATTTTCTCTGCACTTATTTTTCATTATAATGCCCTATTACTATAGTCTTACTCATATTTAGTGCTACTTCACCATTAGTCTTATCAGACACCCACGTTAACGTTTTGAAAATGTTCTACATTTTTATCAAGGATAAAGCCATCTAAGTGACACTTTCAACGCTTAGCAAAACGCTGTGTTAACACATTATTTCCACTGCTTTCTGGAAATTCAACTTGAGAAAAAGCAAATGGGATCATCACTTAAAAAATTGTTGAGCAATCTTGTGGTTTTAGGGTTTTTTTTTCTAACTTGCTGTGACAGTTTAGTTCAACTAAAATCAACCAAAGTGGTAAGCAAGAATCTGTTGGTTGCTTCATGTGCCTCCAGACTTTTCTTTGAAGCAAGAACAAAGTGCTTCTTTGCTTTTCACCAAATTGCATAAGAAACAAAGTTCTAATGGTTCATTTCACTTCAGAAAAATGTCAGATCAGAAGTGAACCTCAGATTAGCTCCATTACAGTGTGTTTAGGTAGACAGAGAACACCAAAACTATGTTTTGTTTTGCTGTGTTTTTTGGGTCTTTTTTCTGTTATTTGCAATTTTTCTGCTCTAGGTTTTAGCTAGCAAGAAATGACATAAGTTTTAAGTAATCAGTTAGCTGAGTCAAATGATTGGGGTGAATTTTACTTTTTTTTCAGCAATTTTAACAACTGACTGAGTGATTATTTTTTCTTTTAAATGGCAAAATACAGCTAAAGTTTCTGTTGAATTTGTTTACTAAAAATAGGGGATCTAAGGTCACAATGACTCCAATTCTACAATGACCTCCTATAGCAAAATTGATTATGTTGATAAGCCTCCTGCAACCATTCATTTTCACATTTGCACACAGATGTTTCAGAAGCCACATGGTCATCTGTTTACTTGCTGGGAAATTGATGTAGTGCTAATAAAATTCCTGTTGATTTCATGCAGAAATACGTCTAGAGATTTATGCAAATCCTCCCCAATGAATTTTGATATTTTCCTCTATACCCAGCCTAGATTTCTCTATGGGCTTTGAAGAGATGCAGATTATTCTACTTTATAATTTCACAGCAACGTTACGGAAAAGAGTATCACACTACTATCAAGATTCAAGACCCCAAAAGTATATTACACTTATTTTGTTTTTCATCCATGCTCAGTTATCTGAAACTTTCCACTATGTCTAACGTCTCTGAGCGGTTAAACCCTGTGCCTCCTCAGCAAAGAGCTGCTTTCCACAGAGGTACAACCGGGTCCACCACTGCAAAGTTCCTTCTTTGGACTCTCACTACCAGTCCTCACAGAGAAATGCTCCTTTTTTACAATATTTTGTGAAGAAGATTCCTATTCCTGAACGGGAGAGATAAGGGTTTAGATAGATAAGGAAGTGGACTGAAAGGCTACATTGAAAGAGCTGTTACCACCAATGCCTCTATGCCCAAAGGAGGATCAATACTGCGTGATGCCCCTCAAATACTGGAACCAATAATATTAGGTCCTGCACCTGAGTCGGGCAATTGCCAGTATCAATGTAGGCTGTGGGATGAATGGATTGAGAGCAGCTCTGCAGAGAAGGATTAGAGCATGCTGATGGATGAAGAATTGAATATGAGTTGGCAAGGTGTGCTTGCAACCCAGAAAGCCAATCTTATCCCGTGATTCATAAAAAGCAATGTAGCCAGAAGGCTGAATGAGGTTATTCTCCCTCTTCTACTCTGCTCTCATGAGACCTCACCTGTATCATAGAGTTTTGAGGCCCCCTGTACAAGAAAGGCATGCACCTGTAAGAGCAAGTCCGGAGGAGGACTTCCAATCGGGAACACATCTCCCATCAGGAAGGGTTGAGAGAAAAGGAGCTGTTGAGCTTGGAGAAGAGAAAGACTCAGGGACATCTTAATGAGGCTTTCCATACTTAAAAGGGTTTATAAGAAAGTTAGTACAAAGACTCTTATTACTTGGGCCTGCAGCAACAGAACAAGGGCTAATAGCTTTAAACGGAAAGAGGTTTAAATACAAATTTATTATGACAAGGGTGGTGAGACACTGGAACAGGTTGCCCAAAGAAGCTGTGGATGTCTCATCATTGGAATGTTTCAAAATCAGGTTGAATGGGCTTTGAGAAACCTGCCCTAGTGCAGGATGTCCCTGCCCACAGCTGGGGGTTTGGACTAGATTATCTTCAGAGGTCCCTTCCAATGCAGACTATTCCATGATTCACTCTAAGATGAAAAACTGCCTTTACCCATTTGCAGTCTTGTCTTCAAACTGTCTCTTTGTATGGTAAGACAGTTTGCATTTTTTGGTTTCCCAGCAGTGTACAGTCAGCTACAGAGTCATGAGGCAAACTGAGTCAGAATCTCAACAAACTAAATGAAACAGTTGTGTGCCAAAACATCAATAATAGGACAAAAAGGACAAACTCTTGGATTGTTTTATATGTGTGTGTATATAAATATCTAGTTTGTACATATAGTATATAAGGTACATGTAGTTATATATTTTCTACACAGTATTTATAGCATATAGCTAGTATGATATATAGTTAGCATATGTTATAATATAGTACTTAATGTTATTTTTTCTGCATCTGTGTAGTAGTGTGTACTGCGGCAGTAGACTGCCCTGAAAACTGAGCAGTTTGACAAATTCTCTCAGTATCCTTATATCCCATTATAAACATCTTCGAACCTCTTATTACTAACCTGAATATGGTTCTTAGGCATGTGATACACAGATCTGAAGTATTCACCTTTAAAATGATTGAATCCATAGAGAAATTTCTGAGCTAAATTCATGCAGTCTTAAAAGTAATAAACTTACACAATAGCATGTTTTGCACGTATAGCTCCAAAGGCATTGGTGTGTTGAAAAGAAGAATCCTGCATTTGGCTATTTCGGAGTGTGTTATGAAAATTTACTTCCTCAAAATATGCATATTAATATGATTATAATTAATATTAATATTCTTATGTAGAGTTGCAACACATTACTTATGAAATGAAACAAAATGCAGAAAATTGAATGGGTTGAGTTTCAGTTTTACAGGCCAAGACCAAACTCAACCTACTTAATACTAATACTTAAATTTTTGTCCAAATATATGTGTCAAAGTCATTGAGACAGCTTGGTAGCTGAGACCATCTGCATGAGGCTAAATTATGATTTTTGTTCTTCCACATGTTGTTTCCAATAACAACAGAAAAGAGAATTTCTCACTTCAGTACTGGAATAAATCTAACAAACTTCCAAAGTCACCATATAGTTTGTCTTGTCAAATGTAATCAAAGCACAAATTTAAGAATGAGACAGGAAAAGACTTTTTTTGGTGCAGTTAAACTTTAAATACAAATTTTAACAGTGTTTAAAATTATAAAAAATGTTAAAGTACAGAAAAGGCTAATAATAAATCCAAATTGGACTACATTACCAATAATAGATTGTGGTATGGCATGACTGAATTTCTTAAAAATATGAGGTCACTTATTTAATGAACTTTGGAAACCCGCAATCACCTTTCATCTCCTAGGCTAATTGAAACCAGATGTATTTATGGTGCTGTGTTGTAAGCTGTTAATTCAAAAATGTAAAGCAGGGTTGTAAATATCTTATTTAAACACTGTACTGCCACCAGTATAGTCAGCAATAATTGCTTGTGGGAATTCGCTGTGTCTACTAAGTCTTCTACTACTTGAAAACAATTTAATCTACATATATTTTATGTATATATACACTCCAATCTATAGAGTCTTATATGCTAGAAATTTTAATTCAGGACATTTTTCAGTTAGAAATCAGATTGGAGATTATCCAGGAACAAAAAATGTCTAAATGATGAATAATGAGTAAATTATGCCTGCATTAATCTGGTCTTTTCTATCCTTGCATGCATTATAGAATAGCACTGTGTAAGAAAACATGGAAATAAACCCAATGCAAAACATGACTCTTGGAAAGGTCAGTGATGTTTAAAAATATATCAGCATTTTCTTAATAGCTTTGTCCTCATTCTACCTAAGGGCAAAACTGAGTTTAATATTGTGCTAGTTAAAGTATTTCCTAATCTTAACTCATACAAATTCTCTGTAGAAAGCTCTGTTCCACAATTTTTATTACATATTCCTCTTAACCACCTTTCTAACATGTATATGTTTCTCATTATTCCCCAAGGTCTTATAGGGAAAGTAATATTCAAATAATATCACAGAGGAAGCATCTTACTTGCACTTCCTGCACAACCATTTCTTATTAAACAGATAAGGTATGTTAAATCATCATTTCAGTGGCAGAGTGAAGGCAGTTATATAGCAGAACAAAAACACTCAATACAAATTAATAAGTGCAGTAGTGTTTCAGAAAAAATAGTGACTTAACACAGTAAAAATTGGGGTTAAATTATCCAGAAAAGTCAAAATGCTAGTCCAGGAAATCAAAATATTATTAGAAATGAGCCTGAGTATCTAGAATAGCTGGATGTTGAAGAAATTATAATCTTAGGAGCTCAGAGGTAAGATCAAAATTGTTTGAAACTCTGGAAACTGAAGCAAAGTAGCATAGAAGATCAAACAGATAGGGTTGCTCAAAGAAGATGATCAGAGAATCCTGTAGTACTGCAAAAGCAATGGAAGATGACTGTGCTGGGGTAAGTTGTCATGGATATGTGTATTCTTAGAATATACTAATAAAACATGCTTTTAGATACATTTTTAGATATAGACTAATAATTGACAAACCAGCCACTGGGACTGTTCCTAATTCTTGAGGATTTCTAGAAGTCAAGAAAGGAAAACTATGGTCTCTGATGTCCATCAAGACTCTGAACCATTGACCACTACCCTCTAGATGCCAGTGTCCAACCAATTTCTAATCCACCTAACAGTCCACTCATCAAATCCTTCTCTCTCTAATCTAGAGAGAAGGATATTGTGGAGGATCATGTCAAAGGCTTTACAGAAGTCCAAATAAATGATGCCTGTAGCCCTTCCCTTGTCAACTCATGTGTTCACTCCATCACAGAAGGTCACTGACATTTTTTTCATATTTCTGGGAGTGGTCTTAGCTAAGTAACTGTATTCCTTATGTTAAAATATCTTTGATATATTGGATGGAATTATGAAAGTAAAGAAATTTATGCAAGCCACAAACCTGTTTGAACAATTTAATGGAACTTTAAACAGTTATAAGCCAAATTATCTGTAGAAAGTAGTTTTAAAGAGAGGCATTGGTTAAGGACACCTTACGTTATTAGAAGTGGGATTACTTTCCAACATTTTACACAGATATATATCATAGGTGTCTCTGGGAAACTCCAGTGTCTAGTGGCAAGACAATGAAAGTCTTGGGATGCAGTATTACCTGAGATGCTCTGGGTTTTGCCACGATATGTGTACAGGGCATATGACTGTGTACACCCAAGAGATACAGCTCCTTCAGGATATACTCCGCAGGGCCCAAAATGGGTGCCAGATGCTATGTCTAGCGAATCAGATCCTACACATTGGCAGCAAAGTTAGCAAAGAGTCAGGGAGCTATTCAGCACAACGAATACAGGAGTTTGTACTAACTGAGGGTGATTTGAACGGATGACTTGACCTCACAGAATATCATTCAGTCATCTAAATATGGGCAGTTAGTGCTCTTTGAGTTACTATAGGGAAACTTTGCTGACTGCTGAGCCAGAGCAATCTGGATTTCTGTGTTTTTTGCACCAGTCCTGAGAGGATGTATCAGATAACCAAGGATTTTCCATCTACTGATGTCAAGCTGTAAATGTAGTCTGTAGTCAAGAAAGCAGGCTTTATTGGATAAAACAGATTAAAATTCAAGTTATTTTAGGGAATAATGGAAACAGAACTGAAGGACTCTTTTTTGTGGAAGGTAATGCCATAATGCCTGCAAGCTGAAATTAGACAAAGTTAAACTAAAGTTATTCACCCATTTTCTTGCATGAGTAATCACAAGCAACACTGGAATATTATGTCAATAAATAATATTGATTCACTACTGCTAGAACAAATTTCTCTGAGATTTGATATATTTTGGTTTATATCAAAGTGTGCTCTAATTCAGGTCCAGATATTGGATTTCAAGCAAAAATTAATTTGTTAGATTTCATTAGACGATGAAATTATTATGCAAATGATGAAAGTAGGTCATAGAACACATATTTGGATTGTGACCTTGAGGTCTGTAATGTTTTTCAGAATTCAAGGCTTCTTGGAATGGTGTTAAAAGAGCTTGAGGGTGTCTGAGAGCAAAGACACATCAGGGAATATAGTGTCAGCTTTGAAGTGAGATCAAGAATTGCATGTTTGCAAAGAATAAAACAGCACTTCTTGTTGGATTGACAACTTAAAAAGAGAAAAAGAAGAATTTGTGTGTATCCACCTTCATTGATATCTAATTGGAAGATGCTGCCACTTTAACTTCTTTGTGTATCAGAGCTCCTACTTTTACTATGAATATCCTTAAAGTGACAATTCAGCAATAATGGGGTATTTCTCAAAATACAGAGGGAGACATCTGCGAGAATGCTATCAACAACATGCATGAGCCACATGATCTATGCACTACATGTCATTTATGAAATGCTGCAGAAAAAGACAGTTTCCTTTTAATGGAGGGTGACACTGACTGGAGGCAACCAAAAGACTGTGCAACTTTGAAAACTCTTTCTCTCCAATGGAGGTGTGGAAATGACAAGGTAGAGGGCCACCTTTATCAGTTTCGCGTCCCCAGTGTTTATTATTTCTGATAAGAAAAAATTGGTAAAAGGCTTACAGGGCAGTTTGTGTAAATGTCATATTTGTTTACTCTCTGACTTCAACAGTCACTGATTTCCTAGACACACAATAGAAATATAGGAGGAAAGTTAACTATTACTCACAGTCTGCTGTCAGTTTAAGCATTCACAACCTGTCACATCTTGTGAGAACCAGAGATGCAAATCAGTCTGTCTCTGCAGTGGCTTAAAAAACTGTGCCAGGTGGAATGGATTCCTCTATATGCTTGAATTGCTTGAAAAGCAACATAAATCTAGTAATAAATGTACATCACTAACACTAATGAACTCCTCTCTACCACTGAGAAAATATAGAATAGACAATGTCTAGAAATCTGCATTCACCTTAAGGAGACCTTTAAAGCTAGTCATCAAAGCCCAACTAAATCATAGGACTTTCTTAGAAATTTACATTTTTCTAAGTCAAAATTATATGGTATTTTCCTTGTCCCTTTCATTTTCTCACCCACTGGTTTTGCTCACTTCTTCTTCAGCAGTGATACAAAGATGATTTCAGTATATTTGGCTTTATATTGCAATGACCTTTCCAAGCCATTGTTTCTAAATAAATTATCATTAATATGTGCAAAAAGATGTCTGTATATTTATCTATCTGTTGATCTATCCGCACTTATTTAAATAAATGTTCATGCTTCTTTAGATCAGAGGATTTTTGATCTTTAATTTGTGTAAAAAGCACCTAACAGAAAGTGCTACCATTGATTTGAGAATAGTCTTTTAGCAAAATATAATATCTAAATAAGCCTTCTAGCTTAAAGCATTAGAGTATGTGCAGTTTCATATTATTATTTTTAACATAAAAGACATTGGTTAATGTACATTAAAGATTTATTACTATTTTCATGTTTAGCTTTGCGAGAGACTCTTTGATTTTATGAAGTGTTAATCCACTAACAATGACAACAGCAATGTCCCAGATATCAAGTATGATTTTTTTTAATTATTATTTTTGCCGTCTAATGTCTGTTTGAACATATGCCATTCCATTTATGAGTTAATAATGCAGTGGAAAATAATAGATGCTTTAAAAAGTCTATAACTAAAGAGCAACAGTTTGTTTTCTCAGAGGGATGTCTGCCATATTGCTTCCACAATCTAGACTGAAGACTCTCCTTTTGTATTTCACTCTCTGTCTTCCAAATGCATCTTTTATAACTTGAGTAGAGCTGCTTTCATTTGGTCCTCTGAACACCAGCCTTCCTCAGCGGTTCTGTGAAGCTTAACTCTGAGCTTTTCTGTGGACTTACATTCTGTAGTGTGCTATTTGTACATTTTCGCTATCAGGATTGTTATACATTCCCTTTACTGCAAAAGAGAATAATTTAGATTTTATGATGGATGGGATTTAACATCAGTGCAGAAAAATGTTTCAGACCCATCTGTTCTTAAAGAATTTAAAGTGTCATTAAAAAAAATTGCAATAGTTACACTTGCCATGGTGCTCCTAGATACCATAGTGAACTGCATAGGACATGATAACACTTAACATAAGCAGACCTCCCTCTAAATTTAAGCAGAATTAGCATGTAAATATGACAGCTTAAAAAAATTAGGACATTTTTGTTAGTTCTAAGTGAAGTTAATTTTCTTTCAACACAAATATTTAGATTGTAAATAAAAACTAAGGAAATGAAAATATGACTTTTTGAATATTAGAAAAAAAGTGATCTACATTTTTTGATAATTCAATTCTCATCACACCAAAAGTGAGTGGGACTTAATTTCAATGGCTTAATTAAAATCTTTTTATTTAAATGATACCCAATCTATATATTATTTTTACTATCTCATTTTATTTTATAATGTTGGGAACTGTCAAGTACTTTCTGAAAGCATTTTGCAGACATATGGTGCAGTATGCTTGTACCATTGAATGCCATCTGCTGTCTACGTTTAAATGTACACTGATTTTACTTTTAATTCATAATGAACGTGAAGAATGATTGTGACCCATGTACTGCAATTTGGCTAAGTCATTGGCAGGTGCACATTTACGGCATAAAACATATTTGTAATATTGAAATGGCTATTTACAAGTTCCCAGGTGAGTAAGTAGCTATTAATAACAAATAATTGCATGCCAGCCCTTTCTGCTCCCACCTACTGTACTGGGACTAAAGCTTGAAAGATGAAAGTATAAAGCATGCCCTTACTAATAGCCACAAAAGAGTTATGCAATTTGCATTTCCAAATTGAAATCTAAGAAAAATATTAAAGCATTTGTTTAACATGTAAATGGAGATCAAATTTGGGAAGAAAAAGGATGTCTGAGCAAAATAAATGCCTGCACGTGCTCAAATTTATCATCCTTTACGCCACAAGATGACAAATTATCTAGAGCAAGTCACAGTCTGACTGTTGATAACTTTGACCCTCACCCAGAAAAAAAAGTTATGTAATAAATGCGTCAATTGTGAATGATCCTTCAAAAATTTGACGGAGAATCACAATGTTGAATTGTGTTAAGATGTACAGTCTTGTCTTCACTGAAGACAGTGACAAACCAAATCTTCTAAGGAGGAGCTGAGAGAGCTGGGATTGTTTAGTCTGGAGAAAGGAAGCTCAGGGTAGACTTTTTCACTCTGCAACTACATGAAAGGAAGTTGTAACAAGGTGAGGGTCCTTCACTTCTCCCTGGTAACACATGACAGGACAACAGAAATAGCTTCAGGTTGACCTGGGGAGGTTTATATTAGATATAAGGAAAAAATTCTTCACTGAAAGAGCTTTCAAGCAGTGGAACGGGCTGTGCAGGGAAGTGGTAGGGTTACCATCCCTTGAGGTAATTAAAGGGTGTGTAGATGTGGCACTCTAGGGACATGATTTAGTGATGGACTTGGTAGTGTCAGGTTTAGGGTTGGACTCATCTTAAAGACCTTTTTCAGGCTAAATGATCTATTAAAAAATAATAATAAATAACATTTTCCCAAAATCAGCTGGACAAAAGTCTTAGAATGTTTAACATCATAGCCATTATTGGTTAAATTGCAATGTACTTAATAAGGAAGAAATACTGTTATTCATGCAACTAATGGAACTGTCCGTAGAATACAAGTCTTCTGTCTTTAATATCTTGCCTGAACATTGCTTTTATTCCTCTTTCCATTGAAAATTAGACTAAGTTATTCTGTCTTTGTGCCTTCTCCTAGCAATTTATTCAGTCATTGGTGGCTGTGACATTTAACAGAAGGATGTAACTTTTGAGACTGCATCTACACTGTTTTTCTTAGGAGAAAATCCTATGTCTTGGAAATTATCCATTTCAGGGGAATTTCTGCATTGTGGTCTCATGGTTTGTTATATACTTCACTTGTGACATCCCTTCATGTCAGGAGCTTAGTAAGAAGAGAGAAAAGACTGGGCAGGGTACTGGCATCTTGATTTTTAACTGCTGATGAGCAGCATTTTTAACCCTTTCTTATATGTGTTATCACCGAGGTGCTACCAACATCACTGAAGGGCTTGGCTTTTGGCCAGCAGAGATTCCATCTTGGAGTCATCTGGAACCATCCCTTATGGACACAGTAAAAGCTTCTGTCATCTTCACACTGAAGATACACCTGCTGCAGTCCAGCTGCTACCAACGCCTCGCCACCTAAACCTAACACGTATATTGTTACCCTACATGCTAATGCACTGCAGATTCATACATCTCATCTAGGTGGGAGCGTCCCTATTCTTTGTCTGCTCTACAGAGCTATGCTGCTGATAGAAGGGCTGTGTGTGTCCTGCAGTTAAAATTAAATTTTTCTATTTCCATTATATGCACAAACTTCCATTTTCAGTAGTGAAAACTACGTGAGCCATTTCATCATCATCTGGATCTCTTCTCTTCCCCAACTTTTTTGCAACAAAATGTGTTACACTTCTCATGTATGATTCACAGTGAGTAGGTCTGACATTTACATCTTACTACTGAGTAATTATCATCCATTTCAGACAGAAAGCAACAAGAGCAACAATAGTAATAATAGTAACAACAACAATTATTATTATTATTATTATTAAACAACTGTATCCCTGTAAAAGCAGCAATACCATTCCTTAGATGAACATAATCCTGAGTTTCACCAGATATGGGTATCTTTTATTTCAGTGAGAATAACGCTGTGACCTAGGAGAATGTATGAGCCAGCCCCTTGGGACATCTATAGGTGAGGCTTTGCTTGTAGTTTGCTGTGTACGTGACTGCTAGCCAAGGCCAACCCATCAAAACAGAAATAGTACTGTAAAGTGAAACAGGTTGTGCTGTGGCCAAGATATTCATGCTGTCCAAAAGGAACAGGACAGCAGGAAAGAGATTTCACCCCGCTGGCTCTTGTCTGGTCCTGTAGATTGTATGTTTACTATAGGCCACACCACATTGGAAGCATTTCTTTTTGCATAGTTTTATTTGAAAGAATTGTAGTTTGTCCACTCATAAACTAGTCTGTGACATAACTAAAGTAAGGTATGTGGGTAAATTCAGAAGACTTTAAAAGTGCATTTCTGGTTCAAATTAAAACAATTCTACAGGTTCCTACAACAATTTATGCCTCACTTTTTCCATCATTAGTGTAAATGCTTGTGTAGATTCCTGGTGAAATAAACAATTGAGGACACCACTGTCACTGATTCTAATCTGTTTATAGGCAAGTTGGATGAAATGAGCCTCCACCTAGGTTCAATAGCCATGAAAATGCATATATGACTTCTATTTTATGATTGAGGTAATCTCTTTCCTTAAATAGCATTGATATATACTTTTTTAGGCAAATGTGTACTGAAATCTTAATCCTGAGATGGGTTCTGCCTTTACTAGAGTAAAAATACTTCAAAAACACAAATATGAGCTGGTTTTAATTAAAAATTATAATAAAAATATTACTGAAGTGTTTATTAAAAATAGATATAACTCATTTTTCAGGAGATGAAGTAGCTAAATTTGCATATATTCAAATCTTCTAATTTATTATTTCCTTACGTTATAAGATTCTAAGCACAGTCTAAATGAAGATTTTTTTTCCATTAAGATTTATGTCTTTAAATTTAGAAGCCTGATAAATTAATAGTACTCCAGGCTCACTTTACAGTCAGGAGAAAGAAATAAAAACTCTCAAGAGGGACACTCCAAATAAGACCCAAATTGCTTTCTGGAGATGCTTCACTCTTTTTATTGATTACATAAAGAGCCTTGACAGTTCTGTAACACTAGGAAGGATGAATCTGAACTACAATAACTAGTTCTCTTCTTTAAACTGAATTAGCTGTGCTTCCTGGTTTTTTCTTCATTTCCTATCTTGTCTTTTTTGATTACTGTTTTCTCCCTTTCACATTGTACGGTGACTGCGCATGTAAGAATGACTAGCATATTTTTTTGACTAAGGTGCCTTAAAGACATCTAGTTCCAACCCCCGCTGACATGGGCAGGGACACCTTTCACTAGACCAAGGTGCTCAGAGCCACATCCAACCTGGCCTTAAACACTTCCAGAAATGGAGCATACACAGCTACTCTGAGCAACTTTCCCCATGCCTCACCACCCTCACAATGAAGAATTTCTTTCTAATATCTAATCCAAAACTATTCTCTTTCACTTTGAAGCCTTTCCCCCTTGTCCTGACACTACATGCCCTCTCTCCATCTTTCTTGTAAACTCCTTTCTGGTACAAGAAGATTGCAATTAGGGTACCTCAAATTCTTCTCATTTCCAGGCCGAACAATCCAACTTTCTCAGCCTTCCCTCATAGGTGAGATACTACATCCCTCTAATCATCTTGGTGGCAACGCCTCCACCTCTCCTTCTTCAGCTATTCCTTGTGAGTGACCATTGATAGTCGCAGTTCAGTCATGGGATTTGACATCTAAAGATTTTTAGCTTTTTTTATATATTTGTAGCTTTGTAGATTTTTAATATATAGCTGTATAGTTTCTAGCACCTTCTCACATTTTAGAACAGTAGATACCCTTTCTCACATATTATATGCTGTTTTGAACCAGCACCTGGGCTGAAATAATAAGATACTTTGTAGACACAACACGATATAGGGCTAAGAACCTCTGGAGAGGCTACAATGGGCAGATCCAAGGGGGGGTTACCAGGGCAACCGTTCTCCTAGTTGATGTATTTACTAGATATGCTATAAAAATTGTGAAAATTCGATGCTGCACGTGCACATTTGTGCACCTGAAAGTTTTCACTAAAAGACTGCTCATTATGTTATCACTTTTAATATTGTTTGGAAAGTTTTTTTTCGGTTTCAGGCAAAAGATTCATCCCACCAAGTTTCAGTAATGGCAACAAAGTGATAACTTTCCAGCAGCAGGGTGGCTTCCAACTCCTGCTGTTTGTTGCCTATGCTGCCTGCATTGGTGTAAGGGCACCTCAGCTGGGCTATTGGCCATGTTGCCTTCTTAGAGGAACACCTCTTAATTCTTTTGAGATGTTTCCTTGGTGTTTCCCTGTTGGCCTCTGTTACCAGAGGAGTCACTGTCTCATCTCTGCAAGACGGCAAGGGTGCTCCAGTGTGGCCAGCACTTTTCAGAGTCACTGGTAGAAGGCCCTCACTAGCACCTTCTAACCTTTGCATCTCATCCCACAGCTTGCCAGGGACAAAATTAATATTGTCCCCCTCCCATCATATCAAGTTTAAAGCTCTGCCAATGATCCCTGCTGGTTCCTGAGCAAAGACTTTGCCCTCTCACTGAGAAAGGTGAGTCCTGTCTGATGCCTGGTGTTGTATATACCTTTCCATTGCCACAAACACAACAATTTTGGCCATGACACCAGCAGTGGAGCCAGGTATTAATAGACTCAGCCCGTCTGTTTCTTCTAATGTTCCTGCCTTCAACTGGAAGTACAGAAAAGAATATAGCTTGTGCACCAGAATCCCTTATCAAATATCTTGAGGCCCTTAATTCCTTTTTTATAGCCCTCAGACTTGTTGTTGCCACTTCATCACTCCCTACATGGGAAGATCAGTAATGGATAGCAGTCTGAGGGCTGCACCAGTCTAGGAAATTTTCTGGTGACATCAAATCTCTTTATATAAATCAAGCAAGCAAGTAAATACAAAAAAGTAAGTTATGTTTCTCTATTCTTTGCCTACCAATAATATACTTTATGTAGTCTTTTTGTCATAAATCTTTCTTGAAACATATTGCCAAAGAAGTAGGTTTCCCCCTAATTACTTAGTATGTGAAAAAAATATGGTATATCATTTGTCACATATTTTGCATTCTATTATTTTATATGTCTACTAAGGGCTAATGATCTCTTAATACCTATTCTTTTTCAAAGAAATTCACCCTTTATAACAGTATGGGTAAAATTTTATAATAGTCTAGACCATCTATTTCTTTAGAACACATTGAACTCCTGAAATCATTAGTAGATTCAGTCTTCACGGGCTTTGAAATGTCACTTTGTTGATCACAGGCTTCAGCTACTATGTTAGCACTTTCTTAAACTTTCCTGCCAGCCTTTCTAAGCACGACAAAGTATTGTAACTGATACCTACATGATGCTGTAGTTGTTTAGGCACTTTTAGTCTGCCTAGTCAATATGCTTTACATAGTATTAGAGCAATTAATTATCTTTAATGTTTTTGTTGGCAAATGTCCCATGTGGAATAAAGTATTCTTATCTCCATTTCCAGACTAGTGAGAGGCACATATTCACCGAGAATAAAAAGCTAAATTCAGCTACCTAAACACAGTGACAGTTAAGGAAAAGCACATCATGACCGTCCACATCTGAATAGTTAGCTATGGTTAGAGCACTCGGATAGCAGGTATCCTAAAATCTGGGATGATTCAGACTCATATCTTGAAAGAGTGGATGAACCTCTGCACTAATTAATATTCTAATACAGTACTTCTCTATTTAATTTATATCCCTATGCAGTGTGAAAGCGAAAATCATGGCTGTGTCCCTGTCTTACCAATTTTATTCAATCTTAACAAAAGCTTCCAGTGCCTACTCCATTATCCATTGAAGTCCTGTATATTAATTTATTTTGCTGGGCTTTTGTATAAAATCAATTAAATTACAGTTTTTATTATGCTAGGGTGTAGAATCATAAATATTTATCATATATATGATAAAAAATTTTGAACAGCAGAAACAAGAATGCCCAAAAGAGAGTACTGTTGGATAAGCCTCAGACAAATCTTTGCAACAGTGTAGATATGGAGGAGAATGAAATATGAGAATCAGAAAGTAGTTTTGAGAGCAAAATAAGAGGTATTTCATGAGAATATTGGATATGAGGACTGAAAACTAAGAAAAGAAGGAGGAAGGAAATGAATGAAAAAACAGCAATAATTTGGAGTATGGAGTTAATGGATAAAAAGGAAAAAAAAAAAAGCTAAAACCCAAGCAGTTCTTTACACCATATACAGTTTATTTGTGTTTTGTACGTGACAAAAGCACCACAGATTTGGCAAGAAGCAATTTAAAGATAAAGGTAGTCACAGAGTGATTGAGGTTGGAAGGAACCTCTGGAGGTCATCTTGTCTGACTCCATGCCCAAACAGGTTTACTTAGAGCAGGTTGCCCATTATCAGTTATGTAGCATGTGCAAACTTGCTGAGGGTACACTCTCCCCCACTGTCCAGAGCAGTAACGAAGCTATTAAACAGGACTGGAGCCAGTGTTCACCCCTGGGATACACACCTGCTTACTGGCCTTCAAATAAACATTGTTCTACAGATCACCACTCTCTTGTCTCAGCCTTCCAGCCAGTTTACAACCCACCTGCTGATCCAGCCCATGCAACTGTTCATCTCTGAGAATCTTATGAGAGACAGTATCAGCTACTTTCCCCTCATCAACCACGCCAGTCATTTTATCGTAGGAGGTGGTCAAGTTGGTCAAGCATGTTTTCCCTTTCAAGAAGCCATGCTGACTATTCTTGTTGATTTTTGTTTCCTTAATATTTTTATTCCTATCATTCAGTGTTCATTTCGCTTTCACTACCTTTGGGGCACTGTGCAAGATAAAATTTGTTTAGTATTTGAGTTTTTATTATCTTCATGACATTTAAATCTTTGTTATATGTTGTATTATCAGAAGTAGTCATGAGATATGATGAAGTGATGGTGAAGATTAATCAATAATACTATAAAATACTTCATTTTGAAAAGTTTAACATATCCAATACTTTTTTTGTTTATAACTTCTGCTTCATTTTTCAGAAGCCAAAAATATCTTGTGGGGATATCCCTGCTTATATATAAAACTGTACAGATTTTATGGAAGAGTATTTTTTACAGTGGATAGAAGCAGATGTCTGTTCGACTCATAGTTTTTTTTCTAAATTTAACAATGGCAAGTATTATGCAAAACAACTTGATAGCTTTGTGATTGCAGGAAAAAAAAAAAACATTCCACTAAGCTCCTTGGCTTCTATATCTTGATTTGATAGAGTGTAGGGAAATAGTCTCTTTAACAAATATTAAATTGAATTTTTGGATCACAGAATATTCTGAGTTGCAAGACACCTAAGAGGATCATTGGGCCAAACTCCTGACTGCACACAGGACAGCATAAAAGTTAAACCATGTGTCCCGAGGAGGACTACAAAGATGATCAAAGGGCTGGAGAACCTCTTTTATGAAGACAGGATGAGAAAGTTGGTACTGTTCAGCCTGGAGAAAGAGGGCTCCAGGAAGACTTAATAGCAGCTTATGGTGGGGGGTGGGAGTGGGTTGGGTGTTGGAACTAGATGACCTTTAAAGTCTCTACCAACCCAAATCATTCTATGATTCTATGAGCTAAGAGCATTGCCCAAATTCTTCTTGAACACCAACAGACTTGGGGCCATGACCACTTTCCTGGGGAGCTTGTTCCAGCACTTGACCATCTCTCAGTGGTGGTCCCTGACACAGCCATAAGCCACTGCCTCACATCCTCTCACTGGACATCAGACCAAAAAAACCCAAACATATCCACTGCCTTCCTTTGTTCGCTAGAAGTGTAAACTTGTCATAAAAGGATAGTAAGTTAATAAGGCATGATTTTCCCTTCACGAACCCATGTTTTCTTTGACTAATGGCTGCATTGTCTTTCAGTGCTTTTCAATAACTCCAAGAATAATCTTATCCCTAATTTTAGCAAGCACTGAAATGAGTCTGAAAGTCTTATAATTACCAGGGTCTTCCTTCTTGTCCTTCTTGAAAACTGAAGAAAATGTTTGCTAGCTTCCATTAAAATAAGACCTCTCCAAATTTCAAAAAAAATACTTTCCAGAACCTCCTATCTGTTGTGTAGGTGCACCTGGGAAGGCAAGGTAGAGGTCCAGAGACAGCAAAGTGTGGTTCTGCCAGTCAACCATCTCAGACTTCTGGATACTCCTCAACCTGTTCACTTTCCCCTAGAGCTCAGCTGCCAAGAAGAGAAGTTCTTCTATCTCGGCACATCTCCCTTAGTTGGTCTTTCTGCTGCCTTCAAACACCAGTGGAAACCTGGGGCACACTCTGCAGCCAGAAATCTGGATATTTGCATGTTCCCTTGGGAGCTTTGCTTGGGTAGCTGCATTGGTCCCAGTGGGTGCCAATACCACAGGAGATGCAGAAGACATGGCATTCTATTGGATGGTCACTATAATTTGAGTTTCATGTGGGGAGATTATGTCTGGAGGCAAGACTGGGGTTAGGCAGTCTGGTTGGTGAGTGTTATGAATGGAGTGAGAGCTTCAGACAGGCCCTGTCTTCACTCAGATTTCTGGCAGCAGCTCTATTGAGGCGACCTGCACACCAAAATCACTCTCGCTCACAAATTCTTAAAAATGGCTGATTAAGTCTATTACAAAATGAATTATTTATTGAACAGATATAAGATTAATGGACAATATATTTTGAACAGACTACTTACTACACAGGATAAACAGATAACTACTAGTAGATAGCATAAAAGAGTGCACGACATAAAGGGTACGTACATTACAGCTAGCAAATAAATAGTATAGATTAGGATTTCAATGTATTTTACCATGAATTGATGGTGGTGCACACAGAACCCTTTCACTCAATGCTCGGGCGAGAAGATTACCATGAAAACCTAGCATCCCAGTATTTTGGGGAGAAACCACAAGTTTCCAAGAGTGTGCAGAAAACTTCTGCTTTGTGAGAGTGTAGTGAAGATTTTATATTTTGTAAAGTACGATGCCTAACAACCACAAATTCCAGCTTATCTCTTTCTCTCTTGCTTTCAAGGCAAGATGTTTATGGTTAGCTGCAGGGTGGTACCTCCATGGTGCCAAGATACCTCACTATAAGGCAAGTGGTCCCAACCAAGCCATTTCACTAATTAGCAAATATATGTGAGGAGAGGGGAGGTAAGCATCAGCTAGCAAACACAGATAAGCGTCTTGAAGGCAGGGGAGATGTCCTGCTGCAGTGAGGTCACAGATGCCCAGCATCTGGGTGTCCTTCAGCAGATTGTCATCCTTGCTGCTACCTGGTCTTTCCACATACGCAGCCTTAGGTTGTCAGGGGCTCTGAAAACACCTCAGACACTCCCCTCCTGGGTATGTCATTAGCCTCACATGCCTCTCAGCACATGGTAACTGCTGCTGCTAATCTCATCTTCCCACAGTTTGTACTATGACATAAGCATGATGTTTGACTTCTTAAAGAGTCTATCATCAGGATTTGTGCATCTTCTGATGAAGAGACTGCACCAGAGGACAGTATTAGTAGGCAATGAAAGAAATAAACTCAAGCAAAAAAACAAAGAATAAAAAATCCCAACCAACCAAACCAAACCAAAAGAAAATTTCAAACCCTAGCTTCAAGCGGCAAAGACAGATTTTTTTTTCATGGCTTGGTAGCTGGAACATTATCATGGTTTAACCCCAACCAACAACCAAGCCTCATGCAGCTGCTTACTCCCTACCCCACCAACAGGATAGGGGAGAGAATCAGAAGGGTAAAAGCTGGAAAACTCATAAGTTGGGTTAAAGAGAGTTCATTAGGAGGAAAAAAAGCCTCACACACTAGCAAAGGAAAACAAGGAATTAATTTGGTACTTCCTATGGGCAGGCAGATGTTCAGCCATCTCCAGGAGACCAGGACCCCATCACAGGTAACAGTGACTTGGGAAGACAAACACCATCACTCCAAAAATCCCCCCCTTTCTCCTTCTTTCCCCCACTTTATATACTGAGCATGATGTCATATGGTCTGGAATATCCCCTTGGTCATTTTGGGTCACCTGTCCTGGCTGTGCCTCCTCCCAACCTGCCAAGCATTCCCAACTTCCTCACCAGTTTATCACTACAAAAAGCAGAAAAGGCCTTGGATCTGTGAAAGCCTTGCTCAGCAATAACAAAAACAACTCTGTATTATAAACCCTGAGATCAGAACAAATCAAAACCACAGCCCATACAACCACTGTGAAGAAAATTAAAGTCTACCCCAGCCAAAACCAGCACAGACACCTTACTAATACGTGGAAGAGGTAGGTTCAGTCTTCCTCAAGAGGAGAAAAAATCTAGCATCTAATTCTTTCACTTCCATTAATCTGTTGTGTACAAAGTAGTCACAAGCTTGTCTGTAGCCCTAACCACATCTAGCATCTGCCTCTCCAGAACAGCCATGTATTACTACAGTTAGATATTCAGGGAGCTTTCTGGCTAAATGAGAGAATGTCCAATGAAATTAGAGGAAGACTAGGATGTATTGAAAAGAAGACAGACCAGATCGTTATTTTGGACTCAGTCATCTAAACCCCAGACTAAACTGGATGAGGTTTAAGCAGTCCACAACCTCAAGTTATTAAATGATTGAATTACTAGATGTCAGAAACACTGGCAGCTGGCCAAATTGAAAAATATGATGATAACTGCTTTGTTCCACTTTTAACAGCTCATTACAGCATGAGAAATGAAACTGCCATATTATTCCCTGTCACAGATGGTATGCACAGGTTGAAATTAGTATTTATTAAAGTAATATCATCCCTTTTATCCATACATTCCCTTTATCTTAAGGAACGAGGCAGATGATTGATAAATTTTAAAAGAAAATGGCCTAAGCCTTCTCATCTTCTCTAAATGGCTATATTCATAAAAGAAAATTCATACATAAAGATGATATTTAAAAAATGTTTCTTAGAACAAAGCAGGAAAAAACCCCAAAGACTGTCATTTTTAGGCAATTCCAGTTTGAAAATAGTTTAAAGTGGCTGTCATATTGCACAAAGCATAGGATTGCTTCTGAACACTTATAGACCAACCATGTAATTTCCTGAAAATAGTTCTTAAAGGATGTGCTGTCAATCAATGTTCTAATTTCTTTGTTTTACAAAAAATTCAGTTTATGACTCATACTTTTGCTCGTAATCTGCTAGCTATTCCTTTCCAAGGAAGAATAAGTTTGTATCAGATTCCTTGTTTCTCCTACCTTCAAAAGGGTATGGAGGATATTCTGTAAAAAGAGAGTAAAGGATGTTTGCAAATCAGGAAAATTTATATATGGTCATGAATTCCTTTCCTCAGTCAGTTTTGGTTTACATCTTATTCTCTCAGCTAATATTGCATAATTTCAATAGTTTAATAGGAGTTTAGCCCAACTGTAGATTGAAAGTTTGGCTTACAGAAACCAAAATCATAGGCAAACACACTGTAAAGCAATTTCCAAATCATTTGCTCTTGAAGTAACACTTCATCCCAGGAGTTATTCTCTTGAGTTGGATTCTGGCCAAATAGCTTTGGCCACAGACCAGTTCAGCACCTATTCAATCCTTTTAACCTAAACTTAGGGAAGAAGAACAATTGGTAGAATGGCTTCTAGAGAGAGAATTGCTGTAACTTAAGGTAGACAAAATGCCAGAGGAAAGAATTCATCTACATCTATTCTGAACCTCTTAAATGTGAATGTGTAGTCTGAGCTAGCATATCAAATCTTTACTACTTTTAGTGGAGAGAAAAAGTGCAACTGCAGTGCATGAAAATAGGTACCTACTGTCACCTGAGGTACTGTGGCATATATTGATCTGCAAGTTTCTACTTGAACAGGGGGCAGATTTAATTTAAGTGCTGTGTCATACAGCTTAGACCTATCCAGGTGTATTGCATAACCTACAGGATCACAAACCACATCAGACACTTACGTGTGAGCAGCGGAATCTCTTCGGAGCAGACCAGCTGGTTTGCACTCCAAATCCAATTTTGATCTAGTAAAAAAAGATTCCTACCCGTAGGTGCATTTCCAGATATAACATATGAATAAATATATAAATCTTATACCATAGCCTATGTCTAGATTATAGCTATTTTGTGTAGAATATTATGTTACATGTAAAATATATTATAGACAAACAAAATTAAATATATAATGCTGTAGAAAAAATAGGTAGATTTTAAAATGCATTCATTGAAAATTGTGATTAAGATATTTTATTGGGTTTACATGATTTTGGTAGCAGACGGGCTTTGTGAGAAGAGACCAGGAACAGACACCTCCTCTTCCATCTGGCTCCAAAACAGACTGGACACTGGCCAAAGCTGAGCCAATCAGTGATACTGTTGGTGCCCCTGCAATGACACATTTAAGAAAGAGTAAAAAACACTGTGCAGCAGCTGTGAGAAAGTTGAGTGTGACAGAAAGAGCCTCTTCAGACATCAAGGCCAGAGAAGGCAGGGGAGGAGGTGCTCTGGACAGGAAAAGCAAAGATTCCTATGCAGCCCATGGAGAAGACCATGGCAACACAGATTGTCCCTCAGCAGTCCATGAGGACTGTGGTGGAGCAGACATCCACCTGCAGCCCATGTAGAACTCCATACTGGAGCAGGTGGATACCCCCTGAAGTAAACTGCAACGCATGGAGAGGTTGTGCCAGGGCAGGCTCCTTGAGAAAGAAGATAGAAGATGTAGGTGTGAAGTGGAGCATGGGAAGAAGGAAGGGGTAGAAGGAAGGTAGTTTTAGCTTTTATTTCTCACTATCCTATTCTGTTAAAATTAATTGGCAATAAATTAGATTTATTTCCCCAGATCAAGATGGTTTTGCCTGTGACAGTAATTGGTGAGTGATGTTCCTGTTGCTTTTAATCACATTTTTTCACCCTGTTTTTATGAGAAGAGGAAGTGATAAAGAGTCTTAGTGGACACCTGGCAGGTAGCAAAGGACAATCTCCCACATATTTTTTTTTTAAATTTTTTTTTTTATCTGAGAGGAAGTTCAAATCTGACTTACTGTGAAGTTCAAATCTAACTAACTGCTGTATGGACTAATATGTGGAATCAAATCTACATTCCTACATCTTTAAGAATATGATGTTAATTCTGTAATAGCTTCTTTGTTGTAAGACAAAACAAATCCTTACATAAAATAAAATAAGTGTTTCTCTTTTCATAATTCAGCTCTTTTTTTTTTTTGTTTGGTTGTTTTTTGTTGTTTTGTTGTTTTTTGTGTTGGAATAAAGTAGGGAATATTCCTACTGTAAATTTTAGAAATTATACATAGACAACATGAGATTACTATCTCAGTTACACTTAAAGTCATGATTTAGATGGCACCCTTTCTCATGAATTAATGCAAACTCTACTTGTTATAAACAGGATGAAAACAATCAGCATAGCTGAAGCATAAAGCTGCTGGTTTTGAAGATAATAATAATAATAGTTTACAGCTGTATAGCCCTTTTATTCATGAAGATTGGTCATATTTAAATGGAATTGTTATCTTAAATTGCAGAGGAGTTTTTAGTGTACTGTATTTTCAGATAGTTCTGGTTTAGAGACTGATGTTTTCTTCTCTCAAGGATGGGTGTTGGGATCAGTTGATCTCCAGACTGGTGCCAGCAATGCTGCAGGGCTGTCTGTGCCCAGTGCCATCCCCAGTTCCATGGGGAGTCTGCCTGCAGGACGGGCCCCTTGGGTCTGCATTACAACTGCTCTCTGGCCTCAGCTCTGTACCCATCTCTATCCCACGCTGCCGACAGGCCACCCCCAGCCTGACTTGGGCTGGGGTTCATCCCTTTGCTCAGGTGCTGTGGGACTTCACAATTGTGAAGACAATACCAGTGCTGGGGTCACCTGCAGCTCCCCTATTATTACCCTCCTTGGGGCAGCCTTGTTTTGCACCACTTGACAAAAGGAAAGGAAGAAATATGTGTCTTAGTGATGGGTCACAAAAAATCCGTTCAAAAAAAGGCAGTACGGTGACAGTTCATGTTGAAGAATTTTTGGGGTTTACAGAGCAATGTAATGTTCCTCACAGAAGAATGACACAAGAAGGTAGAAAGATATTAAATAAATAAATATATGAATGCAGCTAATTTTCCAGGTAGGTGTTAAGTGTTAGTTGAAATGCTTACAAATTATTGTATTTTGTCATTCTCCCTGCAGCAAAATAAGGTGAACCCAGGTAACTAGGTTATGTCCTCTGATAAAATTAGCTAACTCTTGACACCAGGGTGGCTGAGTAAGAGCAGCTCAAGGTATTGTAGAGGTAGATCAGAAATGACCCAAAAGACACACTTGAACAAAACAACATTTAGAACAATATCAGTGCTACTGAGAACGGAGCAAGGGGGATGCAGAATATCATGAAGAAATATTCAAAGAACAGAACAGTCTTGTCTGCAGGCTAATATACTCAACTTCATGTGAAGAGGACTTAGAGGAAACTCAAAGAACAAGAAATTGTGGAGTCAATGTTCTGCTTTTGAAAGCGGCAACACATGCCTTTACACAGGTGGTATCTGCCAGAGGACAGGAACATTTTTGATTTTGTCATCAAGTTTATACATATTTAGCTTTCAAACACAAGCAAGGTACACCAACTACATCCAGAAGTGAATGGCTTTTAGTAGCATCTGAACATACTACGAGTAAATAACAGACATGCATTTTGTGATGCTTAGTTTTAAGTTAATGACTTCATAGTAATATCATTAGAAATTTATTGAAAAAAAATATATAGGACACTATCTGTATGACACCAGGTGCAAAATATATGCTGGCATATATTTCCTTTTATTGGTGAAAGAATATTTTTATTTATAAAAATAAACTCAAAGATATTCCATACATCAGAAAAATTGAAATTCCTTAACTGATTAGGAAAAACATAATACTGGCATCATTGTATGAGTTAGTAAATGAGAATTGCAACAGAAATTGTGACACATTCAATCTGAACAAAAACGTCAATGCCATAGGGAAAGAAAACACAACTGTTGATGACCATCATGTGAAAATGGCTAATTACAAACTCGGAAAGGAAAATTAAGCAGAATTTTTAGACAGTTCAGGAATGGTGCAGATAGATACCTGAAAATGCAAAGACACATTTCTGTCTGTTTGCTCCTGTTTGGGTCCTGGTCCTGGTCAGTGCCACAGATTTATAATGTTACTGTCCAAATTTGATCTATAACTGTGACTACAATACACTTAGAGTTAAGGCCTTTCCAGGATTACCAAACACCAGAAACCCCTATGTCTGTTGTGTTTAATTTGAAGAAAAAATGTGTGAACTACATGAAAATTATGAAGCTCATAAAGATGATAAAGCAAATGTAGGAAAGGGTAAAACATTTCCAAATGTCAGGAGCTTTCAGAAGATACTGTACTGGAGGTTCAAAAGCAATTTATACTGTTTCAGGATAAAGTCTAAAAAATGCTCAAGGAAAGCATTCTTGTTAAATAGCAGGGAAGGAAAGTTAATAAATGCAAGTTCAAAAAAAATCATAAAAGTTCTTAAAATCTGACAGGTTAAATTTGAAAACACAGTAAGTCAGTATAAAAAAAAAACCACTGAGGAAATACTAGAAGAGTGCATAAAAAGTAACAGTAAGTCATTCTTCAAGTAGATCAGGTGAACAAAGCTTGATGGGAACTTTATAAGGTCAGTAGATGATCAAAACCTGAGATGAGTGTTCAGAGAAGATAATGTCAGAGCTGGAAAGTATAAGGAATTTTTTCCATCTTTACTCAAAATGAACAAGACTTACAAAGTTTCAACACTCTGGCAAGCTTTCTTTTTTTCTTTTTCTCTTCTTTTTTTTTTAATTTTTCATGTCAGAGGGATAGAGGTTGCACCACAGATTTTTCTTTTCACTAAATTATCAGGAAAAAGTGAAAAGAAACAGCTTTCTGTAAACATATGGCATCTACTTCAAATCCAACAGGAAGTGAAGGATTAAATACTTGAATAATTAATTGCATTTTACATTAGGTTATGTGATAAAAGCTCATCTGCACACCCATAAAAGAAGCAGGGAGAAAGAATGGCAGATGGAAGAGCCCAATAATTAATTGCTCTGGCTATTTCTGAGCTAATTGCAGGAGCCATCAGCCTATCAAGGGCCAATCTCAATAAGGCCAGATAAGTACAGGAGAACAAAGGCAGGTGGCAACCCAAATCCCCCAGACTGGAGGATGAGAGAATCAAGAGCAGTGCTGCAGAGAAGGACTTAAAGATACTGCTGGATGAAAAATTGGACATTTGGCTGGTAATGTGAACTTGTAGCCCAGAAAGGCAACACTCTGGGTATCATAAAAAGCAGTGTGGCAAGCAGGTCAAGGAAGGTGAATCTACCTTTCTAATTCTCTCCTGTAAGATCCCACTTGGAATATTGCAACCAGCCCTGGGACTCCCAAAAAAAGAAGGACATTGACTTATTGGACTAGGTCAAGAAGTGGCCCACAAAAGTGATCAGAGGCCTAGAACAACTTCCCGATGAAGCAGGGCTGAGAGAGCTGGATTTCTGTAGCCTGAAGAAGAGAAAGCTCTGAGGAGACCTAATTGAAACCTTTCAATACTTAAAGGCTGCTGATAAGAAAGACCTGTAGTTACAGGACAAGGGGCAATTGCTTTAAGTTTAAATTTGACATAAAAAATAAATTGTTTGCAATGAAGGTGGTGAGATACTGTAACAGGTTGTCCAGTGAAGCTATGGGTGCCATATGACTGGAATTTTTTGAGGTCAGTTTGTATGGAGTTTTGAGTTAACTGACAGTGCAAGATGTCCCTGCCTTTGCTTGGGAGTTTCCTCTGCGTGACCTTTAAAGTTCCCTTCCAACCAAACAATGACTCTATGATTCTTGTGTCTGACTGTTTAGCATAACTCTAAAACTTACAAAAACTAGTAAATACTGAAGTGAAAAAAGCTGATGTTATTGAAGTAGTAGAGTTGAAGCCAAGTGTGAAGAACCGCAGAATAATTTCAGAGTACCAATTAGGTAAATGAAAAGTCATGTAGAAAATCTCATCTTTTTACAAAGAGTAACTGGTTCTAAATGGATTATTAGCATATTAAATTAGGCCTTGACATTATAATTGTTAGTTGTATACAAAACATAAATGCAGTAGTTCTTAAAAGATTCACGTTAGGCATCATTAAGGAATTAATTCAGAAGATATAAAGAATGTATTTTCTGCTATTTTAAAGTCTAGAGCAGAACAGAAGACACATATCTACAGAAGTATGAAAAGGGTGGTGATAAGTATGAAAAGGGTGGTGATGCAAAACAGCTTCCATATGAAAAATGAGTAAGTTCATGTTTAAATGTAAAGGTATACTTAATCTGGAAAATATCTAAAGGAAGTGCGTGCAGGAGGGAGGAACTCCAGAAATTTCAGAAAATGAGTGACATGGTTAATGTGGTTTAGAGTATGATGGCTTATTAAGTTTTCTGTTACAAGCAGCAAAAGTTTTCCACTGAAACTAGAACTCTAATACTTAAAAAAGACAAACAGAACTATAAACTAGGAAGATGAGATAAACTAAAGAATGTAGAATAGGATGTCATACGTATCAATTAAGAATAAGAGCTTAAAATTACTTCCTCTCAGAAGGAAAGTGTGGATGCCAAAAAAGGACCATTGAACTCATTAAAAAGTTAGTAAGCTCAATGTAATTAATTGTTCTTTATCAACACTATAGGCTATCCATAATGAAAATATTTGCTGGTGCTGTTAAGCAGATAGCTCAGAAGCAAGTTTATCCTCCAGAAGCCTAGACATTCTACACAGAAATCTCTCCTTAGGTAAAAGAGTGAGAAGAGAGACACTTCTATTGGATTATTCCTAATCTAAGAAACTCACTACAGGTAAGTTAGGCTCTGTCTTAGTTTAATAGCTTTGTAATAGCTAAAAATGACCTAAACTAATATATAAATAGCTGAAAGTTAGTGAATACTCCAATTTCTTTTAATAATAAGTTGTAAACTGTGAAACCAATTTTGTATTTTGAAAATATTACCTGCTTATAATTTTACAACATTTGAAGCATTTCAATAGAAAAATCATAGATATCAGAAGAAAAAAAATTAGTTAATGAGTTGTCCTATGGGAGTCAAAGCAATAAAATCTCTAGAGTTTCTTTCACAAGATGCCAAATGAGTGTAAAACAATTGCAGAACTCAATAATGACTATTGAGAAAATAATAAATTGAAATTGTATGGGCATTGGGTTTTTTTTCATATATTAAAAAAAAAAAGCAACATAGACTGGGGCCTCTATGCAGTCCTGAAATATAATTCTGTTCAGACTTTGATACTGATGTTTTCATTGAATTTAGACATTTAATTGCCAGCTTGTTAGTTATTACCTTAAGGCAGAGACTGTCTATTAAGCAGACAATGAAGGAAGCAGTAGTTTATTAGTTGTTACTTAACCCGAGTAGTGTTATTACTTAAAGGGCTGGGGAAAAATAACAATGCCTTAAGTAGATTTAATTGGAACATGTTATTTTCCTTGAGCTCATATAAATGCCACCAAGCTACTTTTAAATTAGTAACAGGAATCTTTCTATTCAAAAGACAATATAAGTGCATATTCTTACTTCAGTAAATTTATAATATGAATTCATATATTAATATCTATTAATATGTATGTTAATATGTCAGCATCTGTGTGTGTGTTTATGTGAGTGTGAAGGGGTTAAAAGAATTTACTGGTTCACAGCATCACAGAATGGGTCAGGTTGGAAGGAACCACAATGGGTCAACTGGCCCAACCTTCCTGCTTAAGCAGGGCCATCCCAGAGCACATTGCACAGGATTGTGTCCAGACAGTTCTTGAATATCTCCAGTGAGGAGGACTCCGCAGCCTCTCTGGACAATCTCTTCCAGTGCTTGGTCACCTGCACAGTAAAGAAATTCTTGCTCATATTGAGGTGGAACTTCCTGTGCATCAGTTTCTGCCTGTTGCTTCTTTTATTGCTTGACACAACTGAGAAGAGTCTGGCTCCATCCTTTTTGGTTGGGAAAAGTCTGACCAGTTCAGGGGTATAAGAAAGGACTATCAGCAGAATAGATTTTCTGGCTACCATAGATACTGCTTCCCTGTATATGTTTGCATGTATTTAGTATTATCAATCCACATACAAAAGTTGTGATTTAACCCATTCAGTGGGTTAAACAACTCAGCCCTACACAGTTCCTTGTTCACTCTCCTGCAGTGATATAGGGAAGGGAATCAGAAGTGTAAAAGCACAAAAACTCATGGATTGAGATAAAGACAGCTTGATAAAGTAAAAGCAGTGTATGCAAGAAAAGGAAAATACAAAATTATTTTGCTGCTCCCCAATGGAAGGCAGATGTTCAGCCATCCTGAGGAAAGATCGGCTTCATCATGAGTTAACAGCTACTTGGGTAGACAAAGGCCATAAATATGAATGTCACCCCTTTTCTTTTTCTTTCCCCTAAATTTTATTGCCAAGTATGACCTCATACAGTATGGGATATCCCTTTGATTTTTTGGGATCCGTTCTCCCAACTGTGTTCCCTTCTTATGCAACCCCAGCCTACTTGCTCGTGGGATGGACTGAGAAGCAGAAAAGGCTTCTTTAGTTAAGACTCTGTGCAAATGCTGCTCAGCAATAGCTAAAATATCTGTGTGTTATCAACACTGGTTTGGTAGCATTGCACCATACAAGACTATGAAGAAAATTATCTCAGCCAAAAGCAGTGCAGAAGTTAGAGGATTTACCTCAGACACACCTTCAAGAGACCAGGCCTGTTGACACTGGATGGGGTGCACCTGAGAGGGTAAGAGTATTATGGGAAGCAAGCTGGCTGTTCTTGTTAGCAGAGTTTAAAACTAGATTTGGCAGGGGAAAGGAGTGACAGAGAAGAACCAGGAAATATCAACACTTTAGAAAGTAACAGGGAAATACCTGTAAATTGTCCCAAAGGAATTAGGGAGTGCTCCTCCCAAAGGTGAAGAAGCCAAAAGCCCAGCTGTTGTGCTTCTACACAAATGCATCAATGTAGCATAGGAAACAAGCAAGAGAAGTTGGAAACCATGGTGCAATTAGAAAACTATGATCTAACTGCTATCACAGAAGCATGGTGGGAGGAATGAGTCATGCAACTGGAATACTGCAAGTGGGGGCTACAAGTTTTTCAGAAGAGATTGTCTGGGAAGGAGGGGTGGGGGACTTGCGCTCCCTGTTAAAGACTGGATAGACTGTGAAAGCTGCCTCTGAGAAAGGCTGCGACCCTGTGGGTACAAATCAAGGACCACACCAATAAAGGACGCCTTGTGGTGGGGTCTGCTACAGGCCACCTGATCAGGGGAGAACCTGTTGGTGAGGCTTTCTTGCTTAAGATATAGGAAACACCCTGCTCACAAACTGTCATCCTGATGAGGGATTACAACCACCCAGGTGTCTGCTGGGAAAGCAATGCAGCTGGCTGCACGTAATCCAGGAGACTGCTGGAGTGTGTTGAGAATAACTTCCTGGTCCAGGTATCGGACAAATCAACCAGAGGAGAAACGATACTGGACCTAGTGCTCATCCATGGAGATGAGCTCATTAAAGAAGTTAAGAATGGAGGTTTCCTGGGCTGTAGTGACCACGCCCTGGTTGAGCTTGTGATCTCAAGTAATATGAGCCTGGCAAAGAGCAAAGTCAGGACTATGAACTTCAGAGAAGTTAACTTCCATATGTTTAAAGAAATAGTGGATGATGTCCAGATGGCTTCTGAATATCTCTGAGGATGAAGATTTTACAACCACACAGACTTCTGTTTTTAAGTGTCTGTCAGTAATTAAAAAGATACAATTGTTATGACTTTGGAAGTCCTCCAAAATGAGAGCAATTCTAGGGACATCTACAGTTTAGGTGGAGAAGTGATCGAGAGCAGCCCTATGAAGAAGGACTTGGGGGTGATTGTTGATTAAAACCTCCACATGAGCTGTCAGTGTGTGCTTGCAGCCCAGAAAGCCAAATGAATCTTGGGCTGCATCAAAAGCAGCGTGGCCAGCAGGGCAAGGGAGGGGATTCTGTCCCTCTACTGTGCTCTTCTTAGACCCCTCCTGGAGTACTGCATGCAGTTCTGGTTCCCCAGTATAAGAAGGACATGGAACTGTTTAGTCCAGAGAAGGACCACAAAGTTGGTAAGAGGACTGGAGCATCTTCCTTATGAAGACGGGCTGAAGAAGTTAGGACTTTTCAGTTTGGAGAAGAGAAGGTTGCATGGAGACCTCATAACAACCTTCCACTATTTGAAGGGGGCCTACAGGGAAGCTGGAGAGGGACTCTTCATCAGGAACTGTAGGGATAAAACAAGTGCAAACTCAAAGAGGGGAAATTTGGGCTAGATATTGGTAAGAAATTACTTATTTCCTTACACACTTGTGAAGTGGTTAGACAGTGGGACAGGTTGCCCAAAGAAGCTATGGATGCCCAAACCCTGGCGGCGTTGCAAGCCAGGTTGGATAAAGCCTTGGACAACCTGATCTAGTGGGAGGTGTCCCTGGCCATGGCAGGGGGGGTCGGGATGAGGTGATCTTTAAGGTCCCTTCCAACCCTTAAAATTCGATGGTTCTATGATTCTATTTGTTGTTTTGGAGGGAGAGGGTAATTTTCTTTTAGAAGTTATAAAACTAATGACTATTTTTAAATATTAAACCTAAGTGGATTCAATTTGGAGGCAATTTATCTATCTCAAGCAATAGGAGAAATAAGAGATAGAGCTCGAATGGTCAACTGGCTTGTGTATAGAGCCCATATGTACAACTTCCTCCTGATGCTGGAGGTAATTGTATGGGAATGTTTCAATTCCCTTGCAATCAGTTCCAAACATATGGAAGAAAGTCTTAACTTGAGATTTGTTTATTTGTTGTTTAACCAACAGGTTATCTGTTACCATTTGGAATTTAAAAATAAATGCCAATTGATCCATCATCTATTGGGTCCCAATAGGTGGTCTGCCTGGAGACAGGGTCTTCCACCAGGATAAATTGTTCTGAAGCTCTGGAAGAAAAGCAGTAGAGAATATAATGAAAGAGGTTTAGTGATGCCTTGCTTCTGGTTCTAAAATTCTTCTGGTGGGATTCCTACAGAATTTAGGTTACAGCTTTCCTTAACCACTCACCTTTTCATGTAATAAAAATGCCGTGTGATCAAGTCTGAAATGCATAATCCTAACAGCAAGAAGAGAGTGCTAGTTGAGTGTATGTACCCAGGAAGAGATACCAGATGAACGTGCTGTTCTAAATGGCATATATTGTTCATAATTGTACAATAAAGAATAATTCTGTTGAGATACTTACTTACTGGGTGGCCTAAAATATCCTTTCAGTAAAAACTTCATTTTCATGGAAAAATATGCATAGTTTGCGTATTTTCTTGGCACAAAGGATTGGATTAAATGCTGAATGTGTTGAAAACATGTTCGTAAATATTTTGTATCTCCTTTTAGTTTTAGGTATTTTTAACAAAATTTGAGTTGTAGTGAAGAATGAAAGGAAAGCAGAAGGGTGAGAAGTTCATAAGGTGAGTCTTCTGTTCTAAGAACTACAGACAGATCTTTTGAACAGACTTGCAGATTTAACTGCAGCTGTGTAAAACAGGGTCTTATGTATGAAAACTTGTTCAGACAGAAGAATGTTTGGTATTTCCAGAAGACATGAGCAATAACCAAAACTTCACTGATAGAGTAAGAAGACATTTTTCAAAAGCATTATTCTTTTAGTTTGGAGGTTTTCTGGTAAAAGGGAAAAACTAATATTTTGGCATCCTTTTTTTTTTTTTTTTTTTTTTTTTTTAATATGTCCTTACAGAGAAATTTTTCTTTTCTTAATCCTGGATTCTGCTGTGCTTTTGAATGCTAAACCTTAAAATGATGTAACAAAATAAATAATGTAAACAATCCTACTGATATATTTCAGTCAAAGACTTAAGGATTTTTTTTTTAATTTTCATCTGTTTTATATTCCAATTTTTTATTTTATTTTTATTGAAAGAGAAATTCCCAAGAAATATACTTTATTGACAAAGGAATCCAATCACATACACCAAAAAAGAGAAACTTATAGTGTCAATACCTTTCAAAAACAAACCCGATGTAACAGCAACTGTGTTCCACCAAGTGAAAAAAGTAATGAAAAAATAGGTTACTATTCTCTGCTATAGATGATCACGGAAGAAAGACAGAATATGAGATCTTAAGGAAATCATATGAGATGGTTTCTACATACTGGCAGAGAAATAATTGAATTCCATATGTTAAGCTGTCAGATATTTTGAAGTGCAAGCACAGTTGCATAGAAGAGATTTTCCAGACAAAATTTTGCAGCTGCTTTAAGACCCAACGTATCATAGTTTTAAAAATTATTTCTTGTAATGTACTGTGTGATCTTGACAACATAGGTTGGTTTAAGAGATGTATGTGTTCAGGTTAAATATGATTACTTTTTTACATATCTATTTAGCACTAGATGGCACTCTGATTTTGAACTGTAATATTTTCTTTTTTTTTTCTCCTTAGAATAGAGGGAACGTGTTACCTTTATTCTATAAGTAAAATCCGCCATACAGATTAATCAAATAATTTCACTTTTTCCTGAGTGCAGTAGTAGGAAGTCTCCTAAGGCCTATTACCATGCTATCAAGTAATAAAGAACATAAAAGAAATAATCAGTCAATTTATAATATATCAAGATACTCCCACCGAATTTCAAAAGCTTCTTTAATCTAAAAAAGAAAATTATTTTATGCTATTAAATGCTTATTACAATATTCTAGGCTGCTTAATGTACAAAATTTAAAATCTTTAGGATTTAAATTTAAATGTAATCACTAGCCTGTGCTCTGAGTGGGAACTTTTCAGGATTCTCTGTGCTGTATATCTGTAATTCATATTCAACATACTAAGTCATCTTGATGTGGACAAGCTATTAAACATGGGGGGTTCAGATGCATGATTTACATAAAAATAATAAAACTTATAATAATTACAAAAATTAGATTAAAAAATACCATAAACCCTTTAAACTTACTACTTTATAAATGATCATTTCTCTTTGTCTTGTATTGCTTAGAAGGAGATAATAAAACTTTTTTTTTTTTTCCTGGGTATGCTACTATATGTCTAGCCTTTATGTTGACTGCTGCTAATTTTGTAAAAGGATGTCTATTTTTCAGATGCTCACTTTTTGGTATATGCATTTATGTCTGTGTATTGCAGTGGGGCTTTCAAAGAAATAAAATCATTTTTAATAGAATTTTGAAAGACAATTTCAAATGGAATGTTACATATACAATTTTGTTTTTTGAATACTGTATATAAAGATTTTAAGGACTACTGAAGAACAGTGCATATCACAGAGTTAAAATATAAGAAGAATACATCATAAGGCAAAAGATTAAACTGTCAGAATTAGACGGAAATAAACTTTGAACCCCTTATGCTGTTTTTAGAATTATGTCTCATGATGATTGTGAGCTCTCTATTAACTCAGCTTCTACTCACAATTACTTATTTTGGTCTTTCAGCGTTCATTTTAGGACATGTAGCTTCCAAGTACAAACAGGATTGTACTATTATTATGCTTCTATTCCATTCTGTATATAGATTACTGATCCTAGTATAACCTGACATGCACTCTGTTATCTACTTGTTACTAAATTAAGATCTTACATTCTCTGCAAAGAAGTATGTTTTATGTTAGCCAAAGACCAGCTTTCACTGTATAATATGTTACAGATTACATTCAAAACCAAGTACATCAGTTTAAATACCCCAAAAGCAAAGTGAAATGAAATCTAAACAATTAGCAACCAGCATCCATTAGTTATTTCTTTATATTGCATTTATATTAGGATCACAATACTTTTTCAGTAAGACATGGGGAAAACGCCCTGTTGATAAATATCTGAATATTTATGTCTATATGATCATAGAATGATTTGGGGTTGATGGGAACCTTTAAAGACCACCTAGTCCAATTCCCTGGCCATGGGCAGGGATATCTTTTGCTAGGTCAGTTTTGTTAAAGCTCCATCTTATCTGCTTTTGAACACTTTCAAGGATTAGGCATCCACAAATTCACTAGGAAATCTGTTCTTGTTTCTCTCCACCCTCATCGTAAAACAAAAATCTTCCTTATGTCCAATCTGAACCTCCTTTCTTTCAGTTTAAAATCACTGCCTGTTATCCTGTCACTACATGCTCCTGCAAAATGCCTTTTGCATTGTTCATATAAGATCCCTTTCAGTATTGAAAAGCCAGTATCAAGCATCCTCAGATGCTTGGAAAGAAGTAATGCCAGTAGATTGAGGGAAGTGATTCTGCACCTCTGTTTTAGTGAGAAGCCCACCTGGAGTACTGCTTCCAGTTCAAGGTCACCAGTACAAGAAATACATTGGTCTGTTAAGGCAGAAACAGAGCAGAGGCACAGAAGGAAACAGAGGATTGGAGCAGCTCTCCTACCAAGCAAGGCTGTAAGTGTATGAGTTGTTCAGGCCAGAGAAGAGAAGGCTTCAAGGCTTCAGCAGCCTTCAAGTACCTCAAGGGGGCTGAGAGGAAAGCCAGAAATGGACTTTTTGCCAGTGTGTGTTGTGACAGGACAAGGAGTAGTGGATTCAAACTGAAAGAGAGTAGTTTTTGATTGATATTAGGATGAGATTCTTTACTGTGAAGGTGGTGAGACACTGGAACAGGTTTCACAGAAAAGCTGTGATTGCCCTTACCCTGTCAGTATTCAAGACCAGGTTTGATGGGGCTTTGAGAAACCTGGTCTAGTGGAAAGCATTCCTGCTCATGGCTGGGGAGTTGGAACTGGATGCTCATTAAGGTCTCTTCCAACTCAAACTATTCTATGATTATTACTCCTTGCATCCCTTGACATATTTAACTCTAACTGTCCTGATCCAATCCCTACACATCCAGGCATCATCTTTGACCCTGGATGTATATAATCATGCATTATACTTAACCCTGGTTCCACTGCCTGTGCATTTCCTTCTTACACCTTAGTTTGACCAGGACATCCTTACTCTGCCATTCTGGTCTCCTTCCTTCCTTGCCTGATTCCTTACATGCAAAAATCAGGAACTCTTGTGGCATAAGAAAAATGTCCTTAAAGAGCTCCTAGCCAGTTCAGCTCCTTTGCCTCTGACAGCAATCTCTCAGGGGGCTCCTCCAGTAATTCCTTAATCAATTCTAGTTTGCTTTCCTAAAATTCAGGGTTATCACCTGGATTAAGCAGGTGCACTTGAAGAGCCTCCTGGACTGCTTAGATTTTGCTGTGCTGCTTTTCTGGCAAGTGTCAGGGTAATTGAAGTCTTTCAGCAGGATCAGGGCCTAAAAGTGGGATGTTTCCTGTACCTGAAGTAAGAAAGTGTCATCTACAGGCTACCCTTGGTCAGGTGGCCTGTACTAAACACCAACCACACAGTTTCCTTTGTTGGCTTGGCCCTTTATTTTTACCCATTGCAGGGGCTTTAAGAGCACAGTTGCCTGTTTCAAACTCTGTCAAGGACACAGAAGATAACACCCATAATCTCTCGACCTGTTCATCGATGTTTTTCAAAGCCAGTTCTGTGTAGTCAACCCATTTTCTTATACAGATAACAGCTCACCTGCACAGCTCTTTTATTGCCTGTCCCTTCTGAGCAGTTTACAGCCAGCGACTGCAGTGCCCCAGTTGTGTGAGTCATCTCACCACATTTCAGCCATGGCGATTACGTGGTATCTCTCTACCTGCACAGCGTCTTCCAGCTCCTCCGGTTTGTTTATTGCGTAAACTGCACTGGCGTAGAGGCACTTCAGCGGGGGTATCAACCTTGGCATATATTTAGAGAAGCAATCAGCAGTATTTATTATTTATTGCTAACAAAATAATCTAAGGAAATATCTATTAGGCTGTAAGATACTGAACATGTGTTCAGCACAGTGTAATAAAACCTGAGACCCTTTGTACCAAAGAATTTATTTTTAGAGACTATTTAGAGATTGTTAAAAAATATAAAATGTTTGTTGTCAATATATAAACCTTGCACATAAATTATCAAAATTTAAATAGATAATAATTTTTTTAATTTTTTTTTCCCAGTCAAACCTTTAGCCTGTCTGTATTCTGTTGTCAGTCTAGTTTCTGGCAGTACTATATTCTGTGCTCTATGTGGAAAGCATCTATAGGAGCCTAAGTTGCATTAAAGGGATATATCAATCAGTCAGGTGATTTGTACCACTTATTCCTGGCAGTCCATGCTGCAAGCCATATCTGTAAAACTTAAATATGTTACTGTGCTATCCTTCTGCAGGAAGATTATCTCCCCTATTGAAAAAGAGTCCTAGGGGGGATCTGTCTATTTTTCTCTCTGTTTCTACTCTTCCTCTCCTCCAGAGAACTGTTTAACTATACATGTAACCTGTTATAATACTGAGTCAGGACCTTGACTCCCTCTACAGTAACAGAGTTTGAAATAAATTTGAATATTAATATAGGTAAAGTGAGGTATTTCCTTCTCTCCATTTACTGCATAAGAGGTTTGTGTGCTTTCATAAAACTCTTAAGTGCTCAGCAAAAAAAAAGACAATTCTTTTAAGACAGTAAGAAAACAGCAGGTGCCAAGGTGCGTCAGCTTAGTATGCTGGTCACTAGCTGACAATTAAAAAAATTGAATGCCCAAGGGACTGGAGACTTATTGAGTTAGGAGAACCAACCCCCAGAAATCTGATTTAAGTGTTCTAACAACCAGAATATCACACATCTTATAGTAAGTTGTGGTGAATCTCTACTTTTTATGTCTCTGGCCATATTCTGAGATGAAGTTTACTGTGTGAATTCAGTGTTTTTAGATCATGACCATAATGTCAAGACCTTCAAATGAATTACAGACACTTTTCATACTTCTGTACTTCTCTCTGAATCATATTAAAGTGTAGGCAGTAAGCATTTAGCAGGAGCTGTGATGCTTCTAAACATGAGTGCATATGAGTAAGTGTTCACAAAAAGAAAACAATGTGCCAATTAAATGTAAGTATCTTCAGGACCTGGCAGCCTTGTTTGGTAGGTGGGCTGAAACACGTTCTTAAGCCTGTAGGTAAATTCCTCTCTACTCCATTTTAGGAATGCTATCAGCCAGTCTGAACAAACACAGTGTGTTTAAAGGTTTGCTTTTAGCTGTGTAAGAATTACACTACAATTCATAAATTGACATCTGATTTATCAAATTTAGCAAGCATACTCTTAGCTTGCCTATCAGCTCAAACCTTGATTAGTTTCTGTGTCTAATTGAAGTGAATATTATTGAGGAATACAATCAGTGCCAGCAGCTCGGGACGCAGCTGCAGTGCCAGCTCCAGGCTGAGCTCGGGGGGCAGAAGCCAAAGCCTCAGGCAAGAGGCCATGAACTCCTGACTCTTTGCAGAGCAAAGGGCACAGGGACCTGTGGCCCAGCCAGGTGACTGGACACTCAGAGACACGGCAGCAGCCAATGACCCCAAACTGAGGGTATAAAATCCCAGGGTTTCCTTCATTTAGGGCCCCTCCTCGGAGGCACGAGCTCGAGCTGTTACTTTATTTGGTTATTGCACCAAGATTACACTATTTGAAGGATTGGGACATTTGAGACTCTGCTTTGGGAAGCCTGGGGTGGAGCCAGTGAGGAAACCTGGTCTGACTGTGTGAGAGTGGGGTGTGTAGTTGTAGAGAGGCTTCAGTCCCAGCTCAAGTGGTGCAAGTGTGACTGTCAGAGTCGATCCTGGATGCTCAGACAGGGAAGTTTCCCTAACAATATAAGCATGTTATCATTTTTGGAGAAGATGGAGGATTTTTTAATGTATCATTTATTCATATTTTCTATTGTGACCTTAAAAAATATGACCTTAAAGGATATTTTTTCTTAGGATGATCCTTATTGTTTTCTATTCAGAGCTTACTATGCTTCTCAGCATGTCTATTTGCTTCAAATGACCCATGCAGATACAGCTGTAGCATTTTTTGGTACCCAATTTAGCTCTTCATTATGATGGGCAGCCAAATCTAAAAAACAAAATGGTTTAAAGGCCACTTTAATCTAATACACAGAAAATGCAGAAGATTTAAAATAGTGTCTTCCTCTTCTATTTATAACCTAATGGTGTCACAATAATTTATTCTTATATTTTTATCAGGCTAAGAAACTGCGTAGTTATGTGATTTTTCATCATTGGTTTTATAAAAGTGATTGTTATTTACATTGAGTTAGCTAAGAGTTTTCAACAAGACGTCTTTTTATAAGTTGACACAAGGCCAACACTTAAAATTAATGTCAGTGGCAAAATTAAAAAAAAAGTGCAATGAAAAAACATTCAAAACTTATCATAAAAACTGAACAATTTCATGACCAGGCATAAGGAAATGCTTTTTCTGTCTAACCAATGCAACTCAAATTTAATCAAAATAATGCCAACTATACTATCTATTCTGAAGTTGTATGTCATTTATGAAAGAATTACAAATATTGCATTATACAAACGATCTTTTTGAAAATTAGAGAAAAATGAGAAGCTGATTTACTGAATATCAAGCTCATATAGGTGAAGTTTTAATTATATCTCCAGTACACTGTACCAATCAATATTACAGGACATAAAGTCCAAAAATTTCTGGAACATGGTTGAAGAAACCTGTTCCCTTGTAAAATATGAATTTAGAGAGATGCAACTGGTTTAGAATTATTCCAGTTGCAAGCAACAAACCAGTTGAAAATCTAAAGTTGTAAGGTAATTTTGGTGACAGTAAAAACAAAGAAATATCTCACCACTCTGAGAGAAGGAAGGAATAAAAGTAACTGAATGAAGATAATGGAATTCAAAAAGTAATCCTCAATAAAGTCAGAGAAAAAAAAAAAGAGGTTCTGGTAAAATGCAGCCCAGTCAACTTTAATATTTACACAGATGTTGAACAAATGATGCAATTTATCACACATGTTTAAAAGGATAAAGATACAAAATTAATTTATCAAGACAAAAACGTGGCAAAGAGACTCTTGAGAGATGAAAGTTCTACTTCTTTAAAACAGCTATAAAAATTACTTATTAGTGTCTTGTCTTCAGACTGGTAGAGCATTCCAACTAAAATCCTATAGAGCATGTATTGAGATGGTTTCATTAAATATTTTATCTAACAAGCAGAATGATGGAATAGAGAAAAAGCTTATAAAATTTGTGGATGACATCAGGCTGGCAGAGGTGAAAGCAATCAGCAGGAAGGATCAAAATTCAGAATTATAAATTTGGGGCATGGTTGGTAAGAATACATTTTATTGATATAAAATATAAAAAGAAAGTGACAATTACTTCACTAAGTAGGAAAAAACAAATACATTTTAAATGAGCGACAAAGTGTCAACATTTGTGAAAAAGAGCAAAAAGTTATCAAATATCAAAAACTGATTGGGAATCAGAAATCTGAAACAATGACAAAACCAGGAAATCTGGGATTTGTTAGGAAGAATGCTGTATGTATGACAAAACAGGCAATTTAAGTTCCACTATTTTTTTTCTTTTTTTTCTTTTTTTTTTTTTCTTTTGAAGCTGATGATAATCCATTTGCTTCTGGGCAACAAGATAATAATTAGAAGTCTTGAATAATATAAGAAAATGTGGACAAGTTGGAAAAAATCCAGAGGAGGGCACTAACAGTGCACAAAAATTAAAAATGAGCCCTCAGCAATGGATTAAGATAAACTTTAATCTAGGAACTGGAAGACTAAACGCAGAGGGGAAAGAGAAGTGAAATGGAACTTGATAACATAATCCCAGCATGTAACAGGTAGTTAGAAAGCAGCTCACTGATTTGTTGTGATTCATAACCAATGGGGTAGGACTAGTAGAAAACATCGAATTTACTCTTCCTTCTATCCTTATACATCAAGCTTGTGACTTTGCTTGAGTGATAGCACGAGGCAAAGATACTTGCTCATATATTTCCAGCTTTAGTAAGAAATAGCTCCCTACAGGTTCTTATCAACACCTTCAGTTACAGTGACAGAATAACCAGCTCTTCATCCACCCTTTATGGAAGGATGACAGCTATTTACTAGCATGAATAATAGTTTTTAAAACAAACTAATTACTTTGTCTAGCTGTCTATCTCCTAACATTAGAAACATCTTATATACCTAATATAAGACCTCTTATAATCCAAAACCTTCTTTTAAAAAAAAAATGATAAAGTATTTGTCTCCTTGTTTTTATAGATACAGAAAAATATGTACATGCTGAAATGCTTGGTTTGCTCTCAGGCACAAATTGCTCTCTGAAGACTGCTATCTCACATATGTCTCTTTCCCTATTTCTGCTTGCTGAGGAAAAAAATTGATATTCACTGATACACTTTGCATCAGCTAACTGTGCTCAATGCAGTGATAAAGGGTAGAATCCTAGCACACTCATTCTATGAGAAAATAGGCAGCCATGGCACCGTCCATACCTTGCTGTGCCAAACCTTGTGCGTAGTAATTCCTACGGGATGTACTCTAAATCATAGTCTACACTAATTTTCTTTCCTGTCTAGTGCATGCAATTACAGAGCTCTAAGTTCTGGAAAGAAAGTAAAAAACCAAAATGCTCACTCCAAGAAGTTTTTCCTAAGTTTTTCAACTTACTACAACGGCGAAATAAATTTTCTTCACTGTCAGAGGTGAAGAATCGATTCTGAGAATGGGATATTTATAAATATGTGTTTGTGGAAAAATAATTTGGTTGGTGTTCAATGCTAAAACTAGTAAATAAATAATCACATTGAAGAAAAAAAAATTGCATGTATGTGTATTTTTCCACATCTTCCGCGTTAATTCAACCAGAAAGTCCTAATGCTGAAATTATCTGAATAACTAAAATATAATCATTTTGTACCAAAAAAATTTGTTTAATTCTTTTTAATAATGTTTTTTTAATAGAACATTATCTACCATTTTCTAATTAAAATGAAAAGCCAGGACTGGTTAGGTTAGGATATGCTGTAGTCCTTCAGATAATTGATTTGACTAAATAGTGGAAATTGAAAGTTTGCAAGACATCTTTGGTTAAAAAAGATTTATTAATAAATAGTCAGATAGTTTTGAATAATATAACAGAAACAAAACCAAATGATTTCTTAATTACTGTTAGTAAAAAGTAGGCTTTAGTAAAAGGTAGTAAAAAGTATTGTGTCTATAGAGCCACACAACTTCTATCAGAATTTAATTCAGATACTGCCAGAACAAAACAAAAAAACAAAAACAAAAACAAAAACAAAACCACAAAAAAACAAAAAAAAAAAAAGAAAGAAAAAAAACACAGTTGAAGCTTTGTATTTCTCCATGCAATCAAATCAGGGGGAACTTGACTTAAAAAAAAATGCTTGAAATACATCTCAGCTTGGGTTTGGGGACAGAGGGTTTGTCTAAAATGGAAGACCCTTCGCGTGAGTTTGGAGTGCTATAATTCTTGACACCAAACTAATGTGCCTAAACCAGGTGATATTCCTAAGAACACACAGTTGTAAACTGAAATGCAGAACTTAATGACAGAGGGGTCTATGTATGAATTTGTTCTAACTTAGTCCAGTGACCATCTTCTTCTCCAGACAAACAAAGGTTTGGAAAAGACCTGTAAGATCGAGACTGACTGTCAACCTGACACTGTCATGTTCCCTAAATCATGTCCCCAGGTGCCACATCCACACAACCTTTGAACACTTGTAGGGAAGGTGGTCCCAATACTTCTCTGGGCAGTCTGTTCCAAAGTCTGACCACCCTACCAGTGAAGATATTTTTCTGATATCCAATCTAAACCTCCTCTGACACAACTTGAGGGCATTTCCTCGTGCCCTATCACTTGTTATCTGGGAGAAAACATCCACCTTGCTACAACCTCCTTTCAGGTAGTTGTAGAGAAAAATAAGGTCCCTTCTTGGGCCTCCTTTTTTTCCAGAATAAACAATTCCAGCTTCCCCAGTTGCTCCTCAAAAGACTTGTTCTCCCAACCTTTCACCAGCTCCATTGCCCTCATCTGGACATGCTCCAGCCCCTCAGTGTCTTTCTTGCAGAGGGGCCCAAAACTGAACACAGGTCTTGAGGCATGGCCTCACCAGTGCTGAGTACAGGGACAATCACTGCCCTGGTCCTGCTGGCCACACTGTTGCTGTTACAGGCCAAGATGCCTTTGGCCTTCTTGGCCGCCTGGGCACACTGACAGCTCATGTGCAGCTGGCTCCTGACCAGCCCCCAGATGCCCTTTTCTGCTGTACAGCTTTCCAGTCACTCTTCCCCAAGCCTGTAGTGATCCATGGGATTTCTGAGACACAAGTACAGGACACAGCACTTGGCCTTGATGAACCTCCCAAAACTACCCCTTACCCATCTATCCAGACTGTCCAAATCACTCTGTAGATCCTTCCTACCTTCAACAGCTAACTTAGTCATCGGCTGTTTCTATTCTCATTTCTGTGAAATCTATTTCCAACCAGAAAACAAGACAAAAAATCTCCATGTTGATCTTAAATAAAACCTCAAAAGAGAAAACGACACAAACTGGACATCAGTTTCTGAAAACAGTAAATTAAAAATCTCTTTTATTCAGTGTAACACAGTCTACTAAAAGTAATGAAATCTTGAGAAAGCTGTCTGCTCTCAATCTTTCTGCAGAAAAATGCAGGATGGCTTATTCATTAAAGAGAAAGTTTTGATTAAGATGATATAAATTAGAATAGTCTTTGTATAAAGTCCTTGGGGGAGAGGCAGGGGCAAATTGAATTTACAATAGATCATTACAGCATTCAAAACATAGGAAAAATAATACATTCAATAAACAGATTAGAAATCACTTGTGAAGTGATTAAGTCTTCCAACTCTGTCTATTAAATTCACAAAAATATTAAAAAAACCCCCCAAATTCTGTGATCAGCTCTATTACAGATACATTTTTATTTGAAAAATGGAAAACTGAGGGCTGAAGAAAAATTAAGTTTGTCACATCTAAAATTTTAGTCTGGACAAAATTCATGTTAACCAAGCTTTCTATATCAAAATTATATCATAAAAATAAAATCAACTTTTCTTCTCAAGCCTTATGGTAGTAAAGAGGTCATTTTATGGGTTTGATGCTTTGAAGTGGAAATTACAGTCAACATTAACATATAAGGAAAAAAGTTATTGTGAGAGTTCAAAAGTCATATTTAACTGAGCCCTTTCTGAATTATTATGTTGAAGCATCTACTTTATCTATTTTATGAGTCCATTCTGAACCGTGAACAAAGACAGAATAAAATGCATATTCTAACGTAGCATTTTAGGCTGGTGCTTCAATCTGTAACCTGTTTTAATAGTGATGTATTTTAATACTTGAAGAATCAATGTTTCCAATGTAAGTTATCTTATCAAAGCCTATTTTTTCCCTTCTGGCTCAACACTACCTGTGTTGAATGGCGACCAGCAATTTCAGATGGATACTTTGAAACTGGATTTCAGCATCCATTTCATATAGTATTGTTTATCAGCATTTTAAAGTTCAGGATAATTATAAACCCAATCTGCATTTTAATTTTCTTCTTTTGTTTCTTCACATCTCAAAATGTTGGCGTTTTTTTCAGGAAACTCATTTGTAGCACAAGTTCAAAGCTGAAAGACCTAAATCTGTGTTCAGTACCACTTTGTTCAACAGACTTGAGTTCGATGACAGATCCCCAGCTCCTCCTTCCTGGTCCAGGAAAGATTTTATTGTAATCAGCCTGTCTCATTGAGGATCTTTGACAATTTCCAGAGGGCACCATGTCTAATATGCCACATAAAGAATGACAGTTTCATTGTCAAGCAACTGAAGTTTAAAGTAGAATGAAATAGGTAATACCAAAAGATAAAACCTATGCATTACCATTTCCTGTTATCAGGATCTAAAATAGATAGTTCTCCTCCCCTGAGACAGCTGTACTTAGAGCAAGAATTAGAAAGCTGACAAACTCTTGCTTTAAAACCCTTCAGTGACGCTTGACTCATCTCAATGTCACTTTCTATGGAATTAAAATAAGACAATGGAGTGTTTGCTATGGAAATTAGTTAGCTATTACATCAACATCTTAACTAATCCATGGACTAATATATAAATATTACCACTGACTGTCTTGCAACATAGATTATAAACTCAGTGGCCATTATAGATATTGCCAGGATAAAACCATTCATAATTAAGAGTAAAAGTTTATTTGTCACTAATATTTTTTGCTCATTGTGCTGTTTTAGTGAATATATAAGTATCTATTTTTCAGTCAAATTAATGAAGTATCTTATTTTTGTGGGTATAATTGAGATTTTTTAAATTCCAATTAACAGCATGGCAGAACTTGTTTTTTGTTTTATAAAATTAACTTCATTTTTATTGAAACAATAAACTCTAGTATAAATAGAATTCTGACAGATGTTTCTCAATTTTATCTAGACCATAATATTGTCTGTTGCTTCACATTTATTTAATGTAAATTTTTTTATCTTTCTATAAAAACTGATGATTTTTCAATATTTAATTTTATTTCACCCCTTTGAAAACTTCAGAAAGTATTCTAAATTGTCTTCTACTGTTTTTGGATTGCAACAAAGATTTGAGTATCTACAGACCACAAGATTCCCAAATATTTTCTCAGAATTACATGTGGATATTACTGAGGGAAATGAAAGTTTTATGCTAAAGATAGAAGTAAGGATAACAAATTATCTCCTTTCTGCATGATGATTTACAGAAGAGGAAATCTGATGAAAGATCCTTTACAAGGACAAGATAGGGATAGCAAACTCATGATAACCTTGGTCACTGATCTTAAAATACCTTGCATGAGTGATGTATCAAGACTGAAGCAATGGAAAATTGGAAGAGACCACAGGGGAAAAAAAAACTACTCAGGGAGATATGGTTAAAATAAAATAATTAGAGCATTTTTGTACTGGAACTTGACCTGAAAATGTGCACCTCTGCTATGGTCTAAATACCACCATCTAATTAAAAATGTGGTATGGCCTCCTTTAGATCATAGGTTAGAGGTTTATACAGAAGGAGATGAAAAGCACTTCCTTACTCATTTTGAAGACCTGTACTTTGCAAAGTTTTATGGGGGCAATAGGAGGGTTGTTTTGTTGTGTTTTCATTGTGGTTGCTTCATTTGTTCTTTTGTTTGCTTTTTGTTGAAAAGGAAAATCTCATCGCTTTTCAGAATTCTGAAATACCAATATAGAGATTGTACCACACTTATGTAAAAATCTTGAGGAGAAAAGAAAAAAACAGATGGGAGTTACGACTACCACAAACTGAAAAACACTAATAAGTGTTTCTCTGTCCATTTTAGGAAGATGGTCTCCTGTAACTGAGGAATTCTGATGATGGGTATAAGAAAGCATCATATACATAATATTACTAATATTTTCACAGAATATTGACTGGGACAATCTTGTGAAAAGAGATATTGCATAACTCAGAATATTTAGATTCTATTCCTGGCTCTTCCAAGTATTTCTTGCCTGACTTGCATTAAATCTCTTAGGCTGTAATTCCAACAGTCAGTCATGTATACTACATAAAATACATAAAGTGTGAAATTATGCATGCCTTATACTGCTTTGCTAGACTGAGGCTTAGTTTCTTATATTCTCTGTGCCCTCATTTGCAAAATATAGTCGCAAAATATATTTGCAAAATATTGTAGAAAGGAATACTTTCTACAACTAAAAGTTTGAGCTGTGTTCAAATATTGTGTAAGGGTGAAAATGTAGGTGTAATATCTAGACAGATGTAATGGAATAAATGAATGATGTATCAGGGACTGAAATACAACTTAGTTACTGAGACTAGCTACAGCAGAGGTCACTCACACTCATAACAATAGAAACCCATTTAGCATACCTTACATTAATTTGTTTTGACACCAGAAATAAGTATGCTAATGTAGTAGAAATGGAGAAGCATTTTTTTATCAGCTGGCCCCACAAAAAATAGGATTGCCATTGCTAATAAATGGCCATAAGCCTTACTCTGTGCCTTAGGCTGATTGTGAAAGGCTCCAGTCCTGGCCAGTGGTTATCAATTCGTTATAGGAACTGACTGTGTTCTTGGTACCATGTGTCTCTTGTTATGAAGTACAGTTTAAGAGCCGGATAATGGAAAAGGTTTTGAAAATATGACACAGATCAAAAGCAGAACCATAAAGAGCTCAGTATTGGTCAAGTACTGCCCACTGAAGAAGCTCAAACTCAGGAGATGGGAAAAGTCAGCTTTTCCTTTAAGGGAAGAACCAGCTGGAAAATGAACAAAACAAGCAAACCCAAACCCAAACCCAAAATTCACTGAGACCATAGATCAATTATGCACATTACGCACCATATATAAAGAAATAGTGTTGTAGTGGGCTAGGCTCACCTAGTGTGTTGATGTTTTCTAGCTGATGCTTCTGGTCCTGGGTAAGTATATCCATGGCTATTTATTCTGTCCCACTCTCTGCTGCCAGTGTTTTGGTGAGATAATACTGAGATACATTTTTGATCTGGGATCTATTGTTGATTCTCTCTCAATTTGATAGGAGTCTACCTGTCATCTCTATAAACTCTCAACTATGACTCTCAATGAATCACTTTCAGGATTCACACTGTACCATTTACAGACTTCACCACATAGGATTGAATTTCAGTAATTTCAATGGCAACTAGAATAAGAGTGCATAAGTAGTAAGTAGAAAAAGCTAACATATGAATATACTTGTGATGAATTTTTGGTTTATATGATGATAATGACATTTCTAATTGTTGATTTTCTGATTAAATCGATTTGGCTTCCTACATAGTAAAACCCATTCCATCTCAAGATCAATTTCACTGACTGATATTCTAGTGCTCAACATTTGTAATCAATTTTCCATTTACCAAAGTTACCAGTTTTGAAAATGTTATATTCAAAAAAGTGGAAAGTTTTAGTGATCTTTTTGTATCAAAATTTGTTCTCTTATTTACCTATGAAATCAATTCCTCTCCAAATGAGTTTTGGCTTCTGTGCAGCTTCCCAAATAAAACTCAGTTTTCCTTCTAGAAATTTTCAGGTAAACGAAAATTCCTCACCAAACCCTTATTAGTCTTCCAAAATAATCCCTTCCTAAACCTTACATTAAGTTCTGTGACTCTTGGAGATAATGTTTCTATTTATTAATTTATTTTTCTCAGAGATACATATTTTTAAAATGATTGTGCAACAATACCTATATATTATTACAGCTTGCTTTCAAATAATTTTAAGATTATTAGCGATATCAGCAGGAATGGCCTCAAAGAAGTCAGTACAAAGACCCCTCACTTTGAACTTTTGCATTAAGTTGAATTGGCAATGATCTAGCCTGAAGTGTTTATCTTCATAATTTCAACAATATGCTTGTAGAAACTTTAATTGTGACTACATTGTTTGTTTTTAGAACAGAATGTTTTTGAAGCTAATAGCTGATCTCCTCAGTGGTAGTGATGTACAGTAACTGTATGAAATGAAAGAAGAAAATATCCTTCAAGGAGCATTCTTTACATCCTAGACACTGCTGGGTGTCTATTCTATGGGAGCAGTCTAGAAATATTTGGAAGGAAAGCCCATGAAATAAGCAGGGCAGGCATCATATCCTCACAGCTATTTTGCTTTTCAGATTTGCTTGTATGAGATTGATTTTGATATTTAGGTCTTGCTTGTCTTTACATTTATGTGGTTTAATGGTACCTACTTTCCCCAATTTTTTATCAATTATCAGTGACAACTGTGAAAGTCCCTCTTATGGGGGGGGGAATTCTGAAGAATGTTGATGCATATTGATACATTTCAGCATAGCTGTATATTTGCATAAATATGTGCATGAGTATTCACACATACAATTTTGGATTAAAACTGTGGGGTTTTTTTGTTTGTTGGTTTTTTAATAGGACCATGTTAAACAGGATGTCTAAATTTTCCCTGGAGAAAAGTGAACTGACATTTCAGAGTTTTCCAAAATGACCTATTTCTCTCTCCTTTCACCCCTAAGGTTCAGAGGCTCTGAGGCTGGAAAAATGAGATCTACTGTTCTTAAACTAGAAGACAGACTAGGCCACATCTGAATATAATCTACAAGGTCCTGCTAGGCTGCAACATGAGCATTTTGGGAAAGGAACTTTAGAAATCTTCCAGAACTTTTCCCTGGTACCTGTTAGAAAATCAGAAAATAAAATAAATCAAATTTCTGTTTCTAAATGGAAAACCATTTTACTGGCAGATTGTGATCAGTTCTTTTCTCAGTGCTCTATTTCTGTTTCTGCCCAGATGTATTTGTGAAATTCATCTCCTTGTGTATATTGACATGACAGGGCATCGGGGCTCCAATGAAGCAGTAACAGAGTATAATGTCAGTAATTTGACAGATCAAGGACTGTCCAAGGACTCTGTAATGAAGAGTGCACCGTTCATTTTTCTCTCACATATGCATACTGATATTAGCTTGTTCAAACTTTCTATGTAGTCTCTGTTAGTAATGATGTTAGGGAAATTCAGTTTGTTCTGTGCAGATTTCAAGTTGTCATTATAATTAAATCAAGATTTGCCTGCATCAGGCACAATTTCAGACAAAAAATTAAAAGAATTTGTATTAGAGATTGAAATACTTTTTCTAAGACATCTTTCTTTTAAAAATAACCCAAATTACTAACATACCAAGTTTTGTTTACGTATAATAAATAATTTAATTTATATCAATGAAAACACACAACTTCAGAAAAAAAAGTCTAACATTCAGCTAAACTCTGCCCTTGGTTTTCAATAGACAAGCTTACTTTATTAGAAATTGCTATAAAAGGCTATTGCTTTGGGGATTTTCTCACTATCAAAGGCAGAATTTATCCCTCAATTCATAACTCAACACCTAGTGCTGCAGAAAGCATTCAACAGCATGTGATGTTGAACTGACAACGTGCTCTGTGGCATTTCTAAGCAGTCATATAGCATATGCAGTATGATAAGACACATAACTTCCCGTGGTCTTGCCCACCCTACAAGTCAATTCCTGAAATAGCTTTCCATCCTACATAGGTTTGTGTTTTTCACAATTACTCACTTGTAAGTTCCAGTTCATAGGATTCAGGCCTTGCAGTAAAATTGTTAGCTCAAGTTCATTAGAAGTTTTTTATGTCACACATTTTAGGGCAATCATAGCCTCACAGAATTTAATCTTCACTGAAGTGAGTATCTGCTTCCTTGCTCTTAATGTATGAAAAGCAATGGCTGTTGGCTTCCAGATATTCTAACACTTCTGCTGGCTTAGTTTTGCATTAAAAACATGGATATTCTCCTAAGACTTTTAAAGATTGTGAAGGATGCTGTTCAAAAATATGTCTATAATGCTGTTACCCTAAAATATGTAGGAATATACAATAAAAACCAGTAAGACATTGTAAGATGAATTTTATGCAGAATTCTTACTAACTTAGTATGTTTTAAATACCTCTTTTCTTTAAAGGTATAATAATAATTCTGTAAAGTTAGCATTTAGTATACATGTAAATTGAGCTATTAGATATATATATATATATATACATATATGTAAACCACACAACAGTTAAGGTCTCATAATATTCTATTGTTTCAGAGATATTTTTTTTTTCCCTACACGAGTTTGATCCATTTTAGCATGGATAATATAACTATGAATACAAAAAGGAAGAAAAGGAAATCTCTTGGAGATGTCTGTGGGAGTTAATTAAACTGGTGTAATGCTGTTTGGGAATTAACATTTCACAGTCATTTAGGTATCTGAATCCATTTGTACATTTTTGATCTTTATTATAAAAAGACATCAACATAAGTGATATTAATTTTCAATGCTGTGTGTGAAGTTCTGTCAACAATCTAAAATTTTTACATTTAAATAATCACTTGCACACAGCATATTACTCTATCATACACGAATAGTATTCATTTTTTCCTACCTTCAAATCATATACCTATGCCCACTATTGTTTGATCTTCTAGTTTTTATTGAGAATTTAGCTGAGAAGCAGTCCTATTTCCCTTCAGCCTTCTTAGTTATGTGCAGTAATTGCAAAACACTTGCATGTCTTCTTCCCACTTTTTGTTTGTAGCTGGTTTTTTTATTTGTATGTCTTTCCTTACGAAAAAAAAAAAAAAAAGAGTCCATCAACCAAAAAGATTACAGAATCCATCTGCTTCTGCCTTGCACAGTGTTAGTATGAGTGACCTCTATTTTTTGTAGCTCTGGAACTGATGACAGATGTTGATCATTTATTAATTGAAGATATGGCATATCACCTTATTAATAGTAGAATACTTAATCTGATTGAACTCTAGGGAATGGGATTCTACTCATCTTGAGTTAGATGTCAACCATAAAAGTAGCTAAGTGTAAACTAAATAACCCTTTGTATGTTGCATAATTCTCATGAAGTATATGTGTCAAACAATTCATTGTTACAATAAAATTTGCATGTATTTGAATTTACATGCCATCCATTTACACTAATGCTAACAATTATACTCCAATTTATCAAATTCAAAAACCTCTTTACTAATAGCATTTATCATCTTTTTCCCTGTATAACTCACTAAAGCATAATAAATATCCTTTCCTCTGATGACCCTTTCAATGGTTCCTTTAGTGTCTTAGAGTTGATGGTGCAGCTCCATCATCATGAGGAATGGGGTTGTTTGCAATCAGCATGCTTTATTGGCAGGAACATGAACTTTATGGTGAAAGGTTCTTTCTTGGACTTGGGACAACCTGAGGCTATTTTTATTTGTTCTTAAATAGTCTGTTAAGAATTTCTTTCTCACCTTATTAGCCAACAAGTTGATTACATATTTATTATTTTGTATTAGAATTTTACCATGTGTGATTAAATCATATTATTGCAGAATTAACACTAAGCCTTAGCAGAATAAGTCTGGTAATTCAGGCTATAGAAAATAGGTCATCACAGAGCCAGTTTTTTACTGTAGGAAATAATCTTCATGATCATTTCATAACCCCTATCAAATTTTGCAGTTTTAGTTAACAGAGACCTGCAGACACTGAGGACAATTCCTGACTGAGTGCAGAATTCTGAGTAACGTTAGTACAAAACCTGTGTTTTGAACAGGTGTAGGTAATGTGTGCTTGCAACTGAACAAGTCAGCTGTATCCAGGACTGCATAAAAAGCAGTATGAACAACAGGCTGAAGGAGACAATCCTCTTTTTCTCTCCTGTGATTCCACCAGGAGTACTTCCTGCAGTTCAGGGGCCTCCAGTAAAAGAAAGGCATGAACCTGTTGGAGGGTCCTGAGGAGACACCCGAAAATGTTGAGTGGGCTGAAATACTTATATGAAGAAAGGCTGAGAGAGTTGGGGTTACTCAGGCTGGAGAAGGGTATACGCCAGGGACACCTTGTTGTGGCCTTTCAGTACTTAAAAGAGGCTTCTAAGACTGATGGAGAAAGATTTTTTTAACCAGAGTTTGTAGGGAAAAGATATGGGGCAAGAGTGTTAACCTGAAAGAGAGTGTGTTCAGATTGGACACAGGAAAGAATTCTGTTACTCTGAGGGTGATGAGACACTGAAACAGATTCAAGTGCGTGGAAGAGTTCAAACTCAGGCAGAACAGGGCTTTGAGGAACTAGATCTAGTGGAATGTGTTCCTGCCCATGGCAGGCACATTGGGCTAGATGGTCTTTATAGGGCCCTTCCTCCCCAAAACATTCTATGATTCTATGCTCAAATTTATTAGATATCAAACTTTTCAGATTAATTTAATTATATATGTGAAAAGGGTTTTTTTCTCCTTTTAATGCTGAATTTCTGAACTAATGCAAACCTTATCCTGATTTTAAGTTAATCTCTAATAACTAGAGGAATAATTTTTGGGGAAGAATTAACTTATCAGCAATCAAATCAAAATAAGATAATGAGAAACACTTTGCCCCTCCCCTCCATCCTGGACTTAGCTTCACTTCTGAATTCTCTACCACCTCCTCCCCACAGCAGCTCAGGGAGACGGAGAACAGTGGTTGTGGTCAGTTCATCACACATTGTTTCTGTCACTCCTTCTTCCTCAGGAGAAGGACTCCTCACACTCTTCGCCCTCCTCCAGCACAGGGTCCCTCCAATGGGAGACAGTTCTCCATGAACTTCTCCCACATCAGTTTTTCCCATGAACTGCCCCCATATGGGGCCCTTGCACAGACTGCAGTCCTTTGGGAGCAGACTGCTCCAATGTGGGGCCCCCACGGGGTCACTAGTCCTGCCAGCAGACCTGCTCCAGACGGGTTCCCCTCTCTACAAGGCCACAGGTCCTGCCAGGAGCCTGTTCCAGCACAGGCTTCCCAAGGAATGTCTACTCCAGCACCTGGAGCATTTCTTATCCCTCCTTCTTCACTGACCCTGGTGTCTGCAGAATTGTTTCTCTGAAATATTCTCCCTCATCTCTGGCTGCTGTTGCTGTCATGCATGCAATATTTGCCCTCCTTAAATTTGTTGCCAGAGAGGTGCTATCACTGTTGCTGATGGGCTCATCCTTGGCCAGTGGAATGTCTGTCTTGGAGCTGGCTGGCATTGACTCTATCGGACACAGGGGAAACTCTTATTGGCTTCTCACAGAAATAAACCCTACTACCAACACCTTGCCATGCAAAGCCAATACACCCATCACTGAAGATAATCTGATCAATTATCTAGGTATACTGCATTCTCTTCTTGTTTTTGAAAGGCTGATGGCAAAATGATACTTTATGCATTCAGGTAAATTGCACTGATTTATGTTAGAATGTAGAGAAGGATAAATTTAAGTGAGAATGTATCAGTTACCAAAATAAAAAAAAAATCACAAAAAGAATGAAACTGTAACTTACTGTGAACCTGCTAATTTAGAAGAAAATATTTAAAATTTGTACAGAGCACTCTGCTTCCTGTCTTGTTCAGAAGACATTCAACATTCTCATTTCTTCAGTGTATTGGCTCACTGACAGACCCCTACCCAGCTGCTCTCTCACTCACTTTCCTCAACAGTACTAGGGGAAGAAAATAAGATTATAAAACTCCCCTCCTCATGGATCAAGGTAAGGACATGAAGGTCACTTACTAATTGCCATCAAAATTAATTTAAATTATTGTCCATTAAAAATATAGTAAGATGATGACAAACAAAGAAAAAAATAAAAACACCTTCTCTCCACTTTACCTCTCCCTCCCAAGTTCAACATCATTCCTTCAATCTTTACTCCTCTACCTCCCCTAATCCCATGAGTAGCTCAGAGAAGAAGGGATATGGAGGTTATGGCCAGTTTATAGCAGCTACTCTCTGCCACTCCTTCCTCCTCACACTTCCTGTTCTCCAGCCTGAGCCCTGTATATGGACTCTGTTCCTGGCAGGACATCCTGGTCCTGTGTGGTTCTCCACAGGTTGCATGGTTCAGGGCGTATCCATGTGCTCCAGCATGAGGTCCTCCACAGGCTGAAATGTGGACATCTGTGCATGGGCTGCAAAGAAATCTCTTTTATGACATCTAAAGCATCTCCTCCTTATTCACGAACCTTGGTGCTCACAGGACTGTTTTACACACTGTTTCTCACTCCTCTGTCATCACTGCTGCACAGTGGATTTTACCCTGTATTTCTGATACTTAACTTTTCAATAAGCAATGCTCCTGGCAATGTCAGCATCTTGTTATTGTGCCCATCTGAGCCCATGGCATCTGCTTCAGACAGCTTCCAGTATTTTTCCTGTAAGCCACATTGAATGTAAGCCTTGATCAGAACAGAAAAGATTTTGACTGTTCTTGAAAGCCCACCACAAAGCCATGCTCTGACTGTGAGAAGGTGGCGATGATCTGACCCCAAGTGGGTTCTGCATTTGCCTCTCTCTGCCTGATCTGCTCTTGTTCTGTCAGAGGTGAACCCATGAGAAAACTGCTGGCTTCTCTCTTTTAAAAAGAGAGGGGGTGATGTTGTTAACTTCTGAAGTGACACCTACACCATAACACAGAACAAGGGCAGCAACCTGCCTTTAACACTTGTCAATGTCACTTGCTGATTACCTCATTCCCCAACATAAATCTCACTTCTCTGTAGTAGACACAGTGTAAGGTGCATAAGCACAACATGTATTGTGGGCTCATTCACCTCCAGTATTTCATTTGAAAATTTAATACTTACTCCAATTTTCTCCTTGGAAGAAAGAACAGTTCTGATATGGTTTCAGATTCTCCTCCAATATAGCTATATGTTCTTCACAGTGTCCCTGAGTCTCCTCTCTCTTGCATAAATGGTATGTTCCTAATATTTTCTGACATTGTGCGATGAATCTATAATGTCAAGGAGACTAAGCAATTTTAGAGTGAGGAGATTTAATGTGAAAGCTTCTTAGAAAAGTGACTACATGCATCCAAGGCCAGAATGATTGATGAGAAGAGGTATTAGATTGTCTAATATTTTTAAATGTGTGATATGCTATTAGTAAGGACTTGGCATATCAACAGCAAAGAGAGTTAAAGGGATTTGAAGATCTATTAGCCAGATTTGGATCTTCTTCCCCCAAAAGAAAGTAATGAGAATAGAAAATATGCACAAAACTATCTTATAGGATTTCTATGTCTCTCTGCATATGGAATGAATTTGTCTTATAAAAAATATATCTGTATTGGGTTTGCATAGCAAGATTTTGGTAGTTGGAGGGACAGCGTGGGTGGCTGTTGTGACAACCTGACATCGAAAACTTCCAGAGATGTGACATCCACAACTTTGGGCAACCTGTTCCAGTGCCTCATTAATCTCATAGTAAAGATTTTCTTTCTGATATCTAATCTAACCCTACCCTATTTCAATTTAAAGACATTCCCCCTTTTCCAATCACTGCATGCCCTTGTAAAAAGTCCCTCCTCAACTTTCCTGTTGGCCTTCTTTAGGTACTAGAAGGCTGCTAGAAGGTCTCTCCAGAGCCTTTTCTTCTCCAGGCTGAATAACCCCTCTCAACCTCTTGTGTTGTAGTATAGTGTTTCCTTCATAAGTCTATTAAGTTTTTTGGTGGGTTTTAGGGTTTTTTTCTATTACAGACCAACAGAATCAATGGCTTCCACAAATTTTAACTTGACTGAGTCTGTGATTCCTAGGCTTTTCAATTTTGCCTCAGCTTTTTTTCTTCAGGTCTTAAGCCATATAAAAAGGACTTCACATTTTTTAAGACTTATATAAGGACAGATTATATCCTGAGCTATGTTAAGTGATGTTCCACTGTGACCCTGGAGTTATGCTAATTTGATTTAATTTTTTATTAGTTACTTGGGTTTTTTTACAGTCTTTAATAAAACTTTCTATGGGAAATTAAATGCAGCTTTCAACAATTTCTTTAGAAATAGAGATATATTTTTCCCAGAAAGTAAATATGAAAAATACAGCATATTACCTACAAAGCGAGAATTATTTTCACATCAGGTTCTTACAAAAATATGAAAAGAAGTCTGGTTGTTTCTATTCATTTCATTTCTTACTTTCACTCTTCTTTATTACTTTAAATATACCCAAAAAAGACATGAAACATTGAACAAATACTGAGCTTCAGAAAGTGTCTTTTTCTTAAAAATATTAATATAAGTCCAGTATTACTGATTATCGTTTGTCACTACTGTTTGAGTACTTTGCATGGCAAATAGAGTGACTTGTCAATTTTCTGACAGCAGGAACCAAAATGAGCTTGATGAAGACCAGCCTTAATATTTGTCTCCTTATGATTCTCCATCCATACATATGAATATAAAGATTGTGAGAAAAACTATTTTAATTAAAAAATACAGTGAAAAGCACAATTGAAGAGTTTATATTCTTTAGTAAACACTATCCATGTACAAAAATGTTCTGAACATAGTTCAAATTAAGTAACTAAGATACGTGAGCTTGATGTTTATTTTTGGTATGTTTGTTAAAGATCAGCTTCTTCCTAAGGGCAGTTGA